>APFE030154909.1:27578-48846 GCA_000404065.3 Pinus taeda | reverse complement strand
TCATGAAAGCATTCGATGATTTTCCCCCTTCCTGGTTGCCCCCTGCAGAGGTCCCAGGGTTTGAACTCGCGCTAGCAAGAAGTTGCTACCCTTCGGGAAAAGGGTTAGTTAACACAGCTTGGGAACTAGAAGTCCCTTGCTACCCTAACAAGCGCTGAGTGTCTTCAATATTGGGTCAAAGATGAGTTAAATGGTCTCCACCGCATAACTTGCATGGAAATTTAACTTTCTTTTTTGACTCATTTCTACCCCCACCAGCATTATTGTCGGATTTGTTTGCATCAGGCCCCCATCCTGGTTCTTTTTCTCACCTTGTCCTTTCTTTTTCCCATTGGAGTTTTGACTTCATTTGGGATTATTCGATTGGACGGCATTAATTGAAGAAGTTTGGGAAGCAGAAGGATTAGACGATGTGACTTGGTTGTTAGAAGCAGTTTGTAAAGACAACTGCTGCAATTGATTCAACAAGTTCACCGTATTTGTGTCTACAAACCCAACGATACCATCTGCGTGGGGACCTGGCTTCAGCTTAGCCGCATCAACCTTAGACCCAAGAGCATCTGGAAAGTACTTTTGTAGGATCCCAGACTGAGAGTAGATCAGTTCTAATTGCTGAGCCCTAAAAATGGCTTGCTCCTCGGAATAGACCCCTGACATGGAGACATTCTTAGAGATTTTAGGTATCAAAGATTTCAAGAACCACTCGAGACGGTACTCCAGAGGGATTTTGGCTTTAATGAGCCTCTTTCTCCGTCTCCATTCCTGAATGTGATCAGAAATGTGAGTTGCCTTATCTTGACGGAAAGTAGCCAGTAGTTCGGTTCCGGCATCATACCGGACGGGCAACTGAAAATGGTTCAAGAAAATATTGGCTAAGTCAGCGAATGATGTAAAGATTCCCCCAAGCAACTCTATATACCACTTAGCCATGTAGCTAGTCAAGGTGCGTTGAAATAATCTCAACCTGACTGAGTCGTCGATCAGGGAGTTCGATGAGCACCATAAGTGGAACGTGGTTACGTGGTCGCCCGGATCCTTACCACTTTTCCCTTCGAATTTTGGAATATGCAAAGGGAGTTTAGTTGGGACCGGAGGCCAGGCCAGATTATACTTGATTGGGTCATTAGTTAACTTAGTGAGGTCTGGCAAGTTTAACGTTGCCAGAAACGGAAGTCTAGGCGGAGCTTGGGGATTCCACCCTGACTGGGCGGCACTCCCGAAGCTATGAAAAGATTGGACTGGGTTTTGGAAGGCACCAGGCTGTCCAAAGTATCCAGTAGAACACGCTGAGCTGAAAGGTGAGCCTTGTGACCCAGCAAAACTCGAAGTTTGACCAACTCCGGCCGTATATCCACCATACCCAGCAAAGTTTCCTCCTCAAGAATTGTAAGGAGTTGAAAACCCCTGATATGGATTCCAAGCCGAAGCTAGGGGAGGAATGCTTTGGAACGAACTAACCATGGTATATGGCCTACTCCCATATTGGCTGATGAATGGATTCCCAGTTCCAGCACTACTAAGCTGAGGGTTACTCCAACCTTGGAAAGGATTGCTACTTTGTCCTACCGAAGAAAAAGGCATAGATCCTACCGTAGGGTTGGAATGTGGTATATGACCACTTCCGAATGGAAAACCTTGGAACGAAGCCGATCCACTCATCATGGATGTGGCGGCCCCGAACGGAGCTGAAGGAATGCCTGATGAATGGGCGCCAAATGGGAGGTACCCAGAACCGAAAGCATTTGTTTGGGAATTTCCACTCGTGGACAGAATGGAGGTAGACCCAACAACAGACGTGCTAGTAAAAGATCTGAATAAAGAGACGGAGGGGATGGAAATAGTTCCACCCCCTTGTACAAATATAGGAGTCTGTACAGACGTAGCACTAGTAGAAGCCATGCTTCCAGTAGTGGTCATCGAAGGTAAGTGCGTAGCGTAACCTAGACTTGATGGCCTATTCGACGAAGTCCCAACATATTGCAATACGTGTGGAAGAATTGATGGTAGGGGAGAATTCGAAGCCGCTAATGACTCTGAAGGTTCTTCTACCTCAATACTATCCACCGCTTTTAACCAAACTTGAGAAGGAACTAGTGTGTTCCTTTCTTGTTCTACGGAAGTACTAGGCCTTGCTTCAATACTATTGCCCCCGAGGGGAGGATCAATCCACGATGCATCAATTGTAGTGGGACGAAACCCACCGGTATTATTACCTCTGCGCCTTCTCGGAGAAGGCTCTAAACTTCGTGGCGAGCGACCACGAAGTCTTCGAGACCGTCTGGGAAATCGGTCAGCCACTTTGAATTCTTTGTTTAAAATCTAACTGAAGACTCAAAAAATTTAAAGCTAGGCCAACTAAGAGCACAGAGAACCCACTAAAAAGTCCCTAAAGATACAGCCAATCAAAACAAATTCCACGTATTTCCACTCCAGGTGATTAGGACCAGACACCAAAATACGAGAAAGTGGAAAATAAAGGGCCTTCCGAAGATAGTCTGGGATGATGAGGGCCTAGGCCTATCAGTGAAGGTATCATAGGAATTTACGTTGACCTCCTAACAACAGTCTGCGCTGGTGCAAGCCCCCAAACTTCGTAAGGGTGCCCTCCAGTAGTGCTATTGAAAGTGATACAACGTCGACCTCAGGTGCCACGGGATTCCCCTCCACAACCACCTATGTAATTTCCTAGGAGTGGCAACTAAGGATACCAAATCGTCACATAAGCTAGGCGAAACAGTCGTGAGGTAAGTTCAGACAAGTAGGAGAGGGGGTATCTCTCTTCCCTGTCTTCATAGACCCTCGTGCTTAACTCCCAGATCCAGAGCTTTCCTGGTCTTCCTAACGCTATTGGATTTTCTCTCTTTAATCAGACTCCTATGTTTTGACGTTTAATATGGCCTTGGAGAGTTAACTCTCCACTCGCCTATTCCAAGGCCCTAAAATCCTAAAACTTGTTTGTTTATTTAACTTAAAATTAAAAGTTCTAGAATTAGCGCTTGATTTTAAGGCCTGTTCTTTAAGTCAAAGGATGATGGAAGTGAAACTAGTGGTGTGTTTTGTCGACGCAAAAGAAATTAATAAAACTTAACTATATGCGTATGCACTTTGTCATTGTTTTTCGATGAAAAGTAATCTCTACAGGGTTCAGAAGGAAACTTCTAATGAAAAAAACTTTTCTTTTCTTTTCATTCACAATTCACACTCAAAAGTTAACAAATCTATTTTATGCAAAAAGAGATGCAAATCTATCCTAATGCAAAACTAAATGCTTGATACAAGATTGAAAACTACTCTAACAAGAAATGAAAGTTGTTTTGTTTATCAAATTTTCTTTTGCCACTTACAATATTTAGATGGAATCTAAGATACTACAATTTGTCTAAATACTAAAAGCAAAACTCAAGATAACAGAAAACACTTTCATTCAGAAAAAGGAAACTAAATGAAAAGCAAATTCAAGAAAGCAAAACAAAAACTTTTCAAAAAGTTCACTTGAAAGTAGCAACAAAAAGGCCTTTTTGAAAATGCTCTCAACAAAAACTGACACTTTGCGTTTGAAACAACAAGCAAGAAACACTTTTTGCAAGTTGACACCCAACAAAGAATGAAAACTCAACAAAAAAAAAATGTGTTTAAGAAGGATTTTTAACAATCGAAGGCAGCAAGGAAAGCTTTGGTAACAAAGACCAAAAAAGATAAAAAAATACAATTTCAAGAAAGTATCAAATGACAACTTTGATGAAACAAAGAAGTAAATGGTCATAAAAATCGATTTCGTTAAGCAAACAAAAAGTCACCAAAAGGAAAAGTTGAACACAAAGATTGATAACAATCTTTCTGCTCTGATAACTCAGAGCAGCCAAGATTCCAATCAAGAAATCTTGCGTGTCTTTAGCAAAAAGATGATGACACTTGCAAACACAAAACAAGACCAAAACTCCTTATAATTAGAGAGAAATCGGAGTAAGGATGCTTGTTGTAACACAAAGAACTGATACTGACAAAAATGACTGTTCGACACTAACTGAAAGCACCAGACAAACTTCAGAGACACAAAAATATTTATAAATCCTGAAAGTTGCCAGATATACGCGACTGTAACTAGTGCAGACTGCGTGTATACGTGATTGTTTCTGAGGAAACCTGCATATACGCGGGTTTACTTCAGACAATAAGCGTTTATACGCTTTTGTAACTAAATGAATCAGCGTATATATAATATTTCAGGAAAAATAAAAAACAAATTCAAGAAACTGGTAAAACTCAGAAGTCAAGAACAGACCAGACAGTAACAATAAACCAGCAAGCAACTGAGCCCTGATAGGCTTGACAAACACCCAAACTAGGAACAACAAGAGTGTTGTCCCCAGTGGAGTCGCCAATTCTTTTGAAGGATTTTATCCCCTAGGGCTTTTGGGCTGAACCTTAGTAGACTGAAAGTTTTCTAAACAAAGAAACATGCACACACACAGCCATTATGCTAGAAAAAGCTATTTCTAAAGTAGGAAGGACGTACCTCAGGTCCTACGTTCGGGTAGTTCCTCAAGGGTCCAAACCCTTCTACACATCCGTTTCGCTCCTTTGCCCTGCAAAACCAACAATTCCAAAGAATGTAGCAGTATATGGACAAAGATTTATACAAAAATCATCTTTATGTTATACAAGAAAGGAGTTAGTTATGAACTTTTAGACATCCATTCATACATTGAAATTCAAACCATGAACATCATTAACATTAAAGAAGGGCATATCGGGAATCAAGACGTGGTTTCTTTATTAGACCAAATAGAAAGTACAAAAAGAGTATATCACCTGAGGCAACCTTGTAGCTCCAAGCTCAACCTCCTTCTGGATCCATCCCGCCTCGCCTCTAGATTCTCCTTCCAAGACTCACTCCATGATGCCATAACTAAGGGATGAACATCAAATCACAAGGAAACAATGGTTTCCTGTACAAATGGGGGAAGTGCAAAAGGCACAAGGGTCTTCAGACCTGATCAGGGGGAAAATCTCAGTATAGTAACCTTTCTCTTTCTTCTCTCCTCCTTTAGGCCTTCCCTTTAGTTTCTTTTTATACCAATTCCAAAGTAGGTTTTTAGTTAGGAATTGGTTGGGGACAGTTGAGGCCACAGGCACTAATAGGTGATCAGCAGGTAAAACCCGCGATCTCCGCCCGAAAATAAGGAGTTTTATATTTTTTTAAGTGTTTGAATACATATACGTGGGTTGGGTATATATGAACCCGCGTATACACGCATTTAACTCAGGGCAATGTCACGTACAGGGAATAAAACACTGTTTTTTAGATTTTGGACTAGGTCTGGAAGGAAGGGTTGCCCTAGGCCATGAGTGTAGCATCACAAACCATAATAGTGAGATTTGGAGCTATAACATCCCCACAATTGGTTTTTGAAAATAGCTTTAGCATACCCTCATAATTCATGGTAAGATGACAAGTGGCATACTAGTTTGATATCTGAAGTACATGGGTGACATGATAAGCATAATAGCGCAGCTTTGAGGTTATGCATGTGTATTCATACTAATTGGTATGCTTGACCAAAGTGTCTGTAGCATAATTTTCAACAACAAATTCACAAATTATTGGATCTCTTTTGATGTTGAGATCCATTCATCAGAAAGAATACAATCCGTTTGCTAGAGTCATTTCTTATATGGAGGAACAACAAGTTATTTGTTTTTCTAGTCTAGTACTTCTAACATTAATGTACAAGGTGGATTTTACACATTTATTACATACATGGCTACTTATTTGGGATAAAGCACACTTTTAGCACACTAGGTCATCATTTGGATCTATTCCATGTGCATCGTTTAGGGAGAACCTTTGGTAAAAGAAATTCAATTATTCATCCCTAACTTGACTTCTAATGTTAATTACAACATAATAAAGGCACAATAATTGCTTCACTCACTAATCCTCATTGGAACAACATTTGGCTTTCCATTTGTCTCTAGGTTCACAAGTCCCTACTCAAAGGTTTAATTAATGCTTGATGTTGCAAAATGCTCAACTTGGAAGAATCACAAGGAAATTCCTCACCCCACAATCTTTCAATCCCTGACATATCAAGTAGAAACATTTGGCATGTGAAGTATTAATTATTGTAGGTGGAGTTGTGATTGAAACAAGACTCCAAGCTAAGGAATATTGGAGCAATAATATAAAATTAGATGTTTCCCAATATCAACTCTCTCACCTCTCAAAGAGTACAACATGATGATATTGGTCACTTTCGTAGTTATCCTAAAGAAAAGCTTGAATTCCGGATCATTGATTTTGGGTTGTAATGCATTACACCAAAGCCATTTAAGTTCCCTTTTCCACAATTTATTTTCTTTGGAAAATGCTCGATGTGCAAAGTTGACTATGGTTAGTGGCTGTGGTGTCATGGAAGTAGGCACAAAAGGTGCTACTAATATTGCAATGGGAAATTTACAGTCTCCATTTCCATTTCCATCGGTGACATGCCTAGAAAAACACTAGGCATGCCCCATCTTTAATATTCTAATTTGCAACAAACCAGTAGCAGTAATCTTGTAGAAAATTTCATTAGGACTGACATGCAATACGTTGAATGTGAAGGTGTTTTGTTTGGAAATAATGATGATGTAGGAGGATCATCTGATTATGGAAATAATGCATCTAAACATCTTTTTCTAATAATAGGAGAACCTTCTTGTGCCCTAAAAATTTTTAGCGCCATCTTCACTACTTCTAGTTACAGCACAACCAAATTCTAATTATATGGATCACTATAGTAACACTCCAGGTGTCATTTACTTATTTTATGATGACTAGATCTATTGTAAAATATTTTTTGTTGATTACTTTTGCAGCTGATTCTAGAAAGCCTCCAAATATTTTATGTAAATATACATTTTTTGTGATTGCTTGTTAGAAAATCGTATTTTTTAGATTAAGAAAGTGGATAGAGATGCTAGAATTCCAAACTTCTAACAAGTTCTATGTGAGGTAGCTACCAAATTTATATTTTCAGGTTTTATAGTTATTGGGAAAGTGTTGTTACAAACACATTGTCACCAGGAAATTGAATCATTTCAGTTTTTGTGGATTAATCAAACGAGGCACCTCAACTTTGATGTTGATGTTGGGAACATGAGCTAACAGGCTGTTAAGAAAGCTTATCCCTATCCAACAATGCTTGTTATTGTATGTGCAGTCCTAAAGGCCTTAGAAACAATAGAGACTACAAAGGTGTTGATGGTATTTTAACTCGAATGACCATTTAAGGTTCTATAAGTTGAAAACATATTTTCCCTACATATTGAGACTCCAAGTAGTAATAGATCTTATATTAAATGAATAATTAAGGAGCATCATTGTAATGAACAATTAATTAGGAACTCTTGCATATGTAAGGAAATAAATCTTACTGTGTAAGAATGGGGATTGAATAATTGTACTCAAAGGAAGGAAAAGATGAAGGAAAGTCTAGAATTTATATTTTTTTGTGGATACTAAAGAAAGGCCTGCCAAAACCTCCTCATTTACATGGAATAAAACGTCATTAACCTCACTTTGTTTTGCAAGTGATGAAACACTAATTGGTTTCACTGTAGAGTGATCTAGAAGAGCCCTTGAAATGGTGAAAGTCAAACCACAGGACATTGACTTGGTTTTGATGTGTACCTCTACTCCAGAGGATGTTTTTGGTGGTGCTCCCTAAGTAAGTATCATACGATATTTATTTGATCTATAGCTGAATAATTATCATTAACTTTGCTATGACACTTTAATGTATTTGTACTCTATAATTTTTTGTTTTCCCATGTTTTTTCTTGGTTCAAATTGTTTGAGTTAATGTTTTCCATAATGTGGGAGCTACTTGGACTAGAGATATTATGTAATATCGTTAGCATTTTTATGGGAATGTATTAGTTATACAATCTATATCATGATGGTATCATATTTTATTGATTTTATAGTAGTTAACATGGAGTTTAGATGCATTTCATTGAGTGGAAAACAATTTTTTTATCATGCGTTGATTGGCTTGGTGAGCAATTGCGTTTGTCTAGGCTAATCTCAATTTAGAGGTATTGGATTTTCAAATTATAAAATTCACAATTTTGTTGATATCAAACTCTTCGTATTGTTGTGTTTTTTGTTTTGAGGTGATTTTTGTAGCCAACATTTGGGCTTTGTTGTGACAATTTTTGTGTATATTTGATATGAAGGTATGCCTTTAAAGTTTAAACTCGTTACCTTTGTTTCATTGATTAAAAACGAAGAATCTACCTAACCTTAAAATGAACCATAGTGACATTGAAATTAAATGTGAAGTTCTACATGCATTTGTTCGTTAACTTGTTAATGTTAGTTTCTGTTGCAGGGAATCACTTTGATGTTGGGTTGTTTTGTTATAATTTCCATTTCAATGGCTAGAAATGTGTTTTGAATTCATGTAAGTGTTTCCTTGGGGTGCATTGAGAATACTTGGAAATAAGCACATGGGGGAGTAGGTAAATGCAGATTTGATCAAGCTTATTCTTAAAGGAACAGAAAGGGATATGGTGAGAAACTAGAGGCCAATCATTTTACTTAATGTTTCATACAATGTCAAGGTTTGAGAAGGTTTGATCTATCATCATGTTCAAGGTTTTTTCTCAATGTCTATTCTACCCTTATGTGCTACAATGTCGGTCACTTCACTAACAATGTTATTTAGTCTTGCCATAGTCTTCAAGACACCCCTTTATTCACTGTTGATATGGACATGTGGATGATTCTTACAGAAATATTGTTATGAATTGTTATGTTCTCATGCCAAGATGGTCTTCAAAATTATCAATAGTCAATGGTGGTTATGACTTATCAAATTATCAGTTATAATACATGGATGGCTAATAGTAACATGCATTAGAATTTTCTTTTTTGGTTTTGGTTATAGAGTTGTAGTTTTACTCTTATCATTCCTGAATGGTTTTGATTATTAACTATTTTTTTAATTGTCTCTATTTATACATATTACAAAATATTTTTGTACTTGCCATTTTCCTACTATATCTGGATCCTATATTTTCAAAAATTTGGCAAATCTGTGTTCAAATCCCTATCTGTATCATGTTGAACTTAGATTATAATTTATCTTTGCATCATGTCACCATATAACCATGCATTCCCAAGCAACTTCCTCCATTTGTTATCAATGGTGGGCTAAGAACTAAGAGAGTTGTTACCTGTTGGATACAAAGATTGAGTCAACTCTTTGACTGTTAGGATTATGTTCTTTGTGCCATAATCACCTTCGTGTTTTGGATGGATTGGGATTCTAAAGGTATCCCTAGCAGGATGAGTAGTGGAGTCTTCGGAACTATGGTTTTCGTTATCATGTTCACTTCCATTTCTTCATATTTCTTCTTGAATATATTTTGCCTCATGTTATAGATGTTAATAGCAACTTGCATCTCAAATTATAATTTGGCTGATTTTTTAGATAAATATTGAATTTTCCCTAGTATATGTTCTAGGTGTTGTTTGTTGTTTCACCTCTTAGCCTACGTATAACCACTGCCCCACCAATTTCCATGGGATAATAATTGCATACCATTTCATACCCAACTATTTGGAAATGGTTCCATGCAGTATCCTTTTTATGTTTGGGAGCCATGGCATTTTTTCTACCACATAAATAATTTTCAAATAAAGCCTTACATTTAATTTCTAGATTTTTTAACAAACTCTCTTAAGAGAAATAGGGTTTGGAGAATATTTGCAAATACCTTTACAAGTTCCAAGTCTTCACTCTAAATCAGCTACAGGAGAAGATATAAATCAATTGCAAGAACAGATTGAATCAACATCTGGAGTCGACAATAGAGTAGCTCAAAAAACCAGTGTTGCAAACATTGTGATTATCATGGTCCTCATATTATTGGAATGTCACAAATTTTACCCCGGAATGATATTGTTGCCAATAAATTTTGCAGTGTTTTCATTCTCAAAAATAACATGAGAATATTGTAAATATCTCGATATGATCATGAGATGCATGAAATTATTTTCCCTACTCATCGATGGAGGGGCATAAAGTCAATTATTTTTGTCTTTGAATAATTTTGTATTTTTTAAATTTGCCTATATTTTGTGATATTTTTCTGATGTTGCCAATATTTTCTTTTCGTGGTTCTTGGTGATATTTTTACTGACATGATGTTTACAAGATTACAAAAATTGTAAGAAGCACGCCAATCAAATCTTAAAATAAATACTCCAAGTCTTATTCCAAATCAGGTTTAGTAATAGATCCAAGAAACTCCCCAATCAAATCTTGAGTGCTCCAAATCATTGGATGAAACTCTCTGAATTAGAATGAGAAGCACTATGAATCAGCACAAGAATATTGTTGAATCAATGCTCTTTGCTGCTAAAATGATCAATGAGAAGGTTGTGAAGAAAATATAGGGGGAATGATTAAATATATGGGAAATGATGTTTATGGCAGTTTTAGGATTTTTGTAGGTTTATTTTTCCTTTTCTAGGGTTGGGGCTGCAATGGTACAAAATTGGTCAAACTATCCAATTTGATTAGTTTTTTCCTGAATTGGAAGTTTAGTAAAAAATTGATCAATTCTAGTTTCATGGGTGGGTTCTAAATGGAAATGCTCAAAGCAGTACTAGAACTAGTTGCTTCTAGTTTATATTTTCCATTTCTAAATTTCAGCAACACTAAGCTAAACATGGATTTAAATATGGTAACTCCAAGTTGATGAAAAGATGGTTGATATTATCCTTTTCCATTCTTGCACCCCCCTCAAATATATATCATATAATATATAATATATTAAATATATATATATATATATATATAATATTAATATAGATATATATAATCTATAATATATAAATATAAATATATAATATATAATTATATATATATATATATATATATTATATATATATATATAATATATAATAATATAATATATCATACCCATGTTCTTGTCTTTTTTGGGAGTAAGGAAATGTCCCTTGTGTGTGATGGATTTCATTGGGGATGAAGGGACTGCTAGCCATACCCGAGACATTCTTTGAAAATTTCGGGGACGTTCTTGTATAAAATTTCTCTTATATAGGGTAGGTCTTGTATATAATTTCTCTTATCAAAATTCTTTTGTTGCATGCGGAGGAATCAGTACATGTACAAATTTCTGACTTAAAGCATATGATTGTTATCCTAGTTTAGTTTGTTGCTTCTCACAAATAGTTTGTATTGCCTTGTGAAAATCCTTCTACTTTCTGAATGAAATTATGCCTCCTGTTTGCAAATCTATGAGTTAATGCTGATCATTATATCATATTTTAGTATGTTATTCCTTACAATTAGTTTATATTGCCTTGTCATAATATATGCAAAGCGTCCTTATTTTCCACATGCTAAGCATCCCTATTTTCGTTATTTTATTAACTTGCTTCTTAGTGAGTGAAGAGACTTTTTATAGCAACATCATTGTCAATATCCTCTATCCTTTTGGAGCTCGCCTGTATTTACCAGTTAGCCACCTATTCATGAATTTGTCTAAGTTGAGTCTCATAACAGTTCAAAATCCGATCAAAAAATCATTAAGGAAATAACCTATAAGACGTAGAGAAAATAAGCTTGTAATTTTTTTTCATTCCCTAAGGAGAATTTGTTGTTCCCTTTTTTTGAAGTTGAATTTTTTCTTGGACAATGAAACTCTGATAGCTGAGAATTGCCCTTAACCACCATATATAAAGAGGTTTTCAATACCTTTGCAGATCAAATAGGGCATGTCTAGATCACCATATATAAATTTCTATAATTATAATTTTATATATGGTGATATAGACATGCCCTATTTGATCTGCAAAGGTATTGAAAACCTCTTTGGATATTGCATAAAGACAAAAAATTACAAATGGTTGAAACAATTGATACTAGATGGAGGTTAGAACATGAGTAAACTAGAAGCAGACGATAACCAAGTTGAGAAAGTGAGTATAATTTTCATATGACTAACTAGACTAACTGACACAACATATGAAATATCACAGTTAAGAAGATTCTATTTTAATCATTCAGCAGAATTTGATAGTCCTCTAACCCACATGTCCCATGGTTAGTAAACCACACTTCAGCCAATAGTTAGGGTTAAATATTTGAATTTTCAACAAATGGGCTTCCTTCAATGTTGTGGGCCTTGTGACTGAGGCTACATTTTTTACCTATGCAAGGTAGAAACCAATTTCAAATTTATTTACACATACATAATCAAAGAACTTGTAAGAGTTTCTCATTGGGATACATTTTGCAATCACTTGCATGATTTGGTGTCTTCAAAACTTGTTCTTGTGTGCATGTGTTTATTATGTTTTTAAAAACTTACCAGTTCCATATTAGTAGTATTTGCTTCTCACATATGTAATAAAATGGTACCACAAAGTATTCCACATATATGGATACTTATGTTGGTATACGAACATCTTTCTACAACTACATTCCTATTGGGTTTGAATACAAATTGCATGCGGTAGCCACCACAAAGTGGATTTCCATTTCATAATTGATATTAGTGATTGTGCATGTGTTGATTTTATGGAAATATATAATTGTTCCAATTTTTAAATGGGATCCAACCAAGGGTCTATAAAATATTTTGTTTTCAACTCTCAAAAGTTCCATTTTTTTTGGATTTCATGTTATTGTTAGGATTAAGTTTTTGCATTCTGACAACCTATGTCTTTAGGAAATTACCTTTTTTCCCTTTAAACATAGTAAATTGGTATTTTTTTTGTCAATTTGTATAATTTTAACGAATACAATTTACTAAGTGTACATTTTAGAATTTTTTTTTGTAAAGTTTTGCATTAATTATTCATAATCATGATTCTATATTAGAAAAACATGCAATTTTGATATCAAGTGCAAAGTGAGGTGGGTTGTATAAAAGCCTTGGATTTCAACATTACATCTTCTTGTAATGGTTGTGTGTTGGGTTTTTTAACAAGTACATGTTTCCCAAAAGTTGAGTTGTTGTGTCTATTTTGATTGCTGATAAATTCAATTTTTTTTGTATAATTCATTTACTTATGGTTAGAATTCTTGGAACAATGACAGGTGGTGGATTTAAAAATGTTTTGGTTATTGGAGCAAATTCTCTTTCTAGATATGTTGATTGGACAGACTGGAGCTCTTGCATTCTTTTTGGGGATGGAGCTGGTGTTGTGCTATTATAGGAAGACATCATTTTTAGCATTGCAAATTAAATTACCTTTACAAAAGTCTCATTGCTTTCACTACGATATCTCCCATATTTATTAATTCCTTTCTATTGTTAAACATGATTTTATACCTTTCCATTTATATGTTAACTAAAAAATTCTTAAGTATTTGACATATCCTTTCAAGTGTTGGTATTTTCACCATGTTCTCGCTATAATCTTACACACTGAAATACATAGTTAGATGCTATATTGATTAGCTCATTGCGGTTGTCACAATAACTGTTAGGGATGAAACATCAACCATTCTGAAATAATGGCTACTTGCACAGCATGCACAACTTGCATGATGACAAACTTATAGTCTTCAAAGCTCTTAATTTCTAAATCTATTTTCTTGAGCAACTTTGTCTTTTTACTTTAGGTATTGTAGATTGCTACTGTGTGAAATATGCTATGATATAATTGTGTGGATAAATAGACAGAAGTGTTGTACAACATAGTCTTTTCTAAATCTAAAGAAACAATATCTCCAAATACAAATTTTATTAACTAATAACATCTTTTAGACTTCTTTGTTAAGTTATGATTATATTTCAGTAGGGGATTTTTTATACGGTGATATTGTGTTGTCTCTTTGGTTTCTGTCAGGTAGCAATGGTTAATCAAGAATGTGTTCTTAAGCAACAGGCACACATCTTATTCCAATATCGACAGGAAACTCCATGGTTTTCAGGCATGGAAACAAAAATGCAGATGTCAGTAGGATATCCAAAGTCCGTGTTGGATGAATTTAATGCTAGTGATGATTTTGATTCCTTTTCAGATAAAGAATGTCACAAGTCTAATTAAAATAAATGGAAGCAGCTCAAGAATGAAGGTGAAGCTATTTATTTATGTCTAAGTCAATTTCTTTTATTTGTTGGTGTTATAGCTCCAAATCTCACTCTTGATGTTTTCGATGTTGCACTCATGGCCTAGGGCAACCCCTCCTTCTAGACCTGGTCCAAATACTTAAAAAAAAAGTGTTTAATTCCTTATACACGACATTGCCCTGATCTAAATGCATGTGTATGTTGGTTTATGTATACCCAACCGGTGTATATGTCTTAAAACACTTAAAAAAATTAAATATCCTTAATTTCAGGCGGAGATCACAGGTTTTACCTGTTGATTACCTATTAGTGCCTGTGGCCCACCTATTCTTTACGAATTCCCAACTAAAAGACTACTTTGGGAGAAGTAGAAAAATGATTCAATGGGAAGGCCTAAAGAGGAGAAGATAGAGAGAAAAATCACTCTGCTGAGATTATCCTTGACCAAGTTTGAAGATCCTTGTTCTTCAAAACTTCCTCCATTATAGAAAACCCTTGTTTCCTTGAGTTATGATGTCTTTCCAGTACTTGAGATATCTTAGAGTAAGTCATGGAGGAGTTTGTTGAAGGATTGAGATTGGATGAATCTGGAGGACTGTTCTGCTTGGAGCTTGTGAAAGGAAGACTCAGGTGAAATCATTCCTTTCTATACTTTAGTTATCTATAATAAAAGAAACACTTGTCTTGTTCCTGATATAAATCTTCTTCATTTTTATGATATCAATGTTATGATCCACATATGAATGGTTGTTTTAATTGTATAACTAACTACCTTTCAATATGCTATGAAGATGATTTATGTATGATGCTTGGTCAATATACTGCCGTGCTTTTTGGAATTGATTGTTTTGTAGGTTGAAGGACTAAAAGGAACTCCAAGAGAGTTTGGACCATGGCTGGATCTTCCCAAACAAAGGACCGCTAGGTGCACCTCTCTTTGCATAGTTTGTTTATATTAGCATCATGGCTGTGTGGAATGCTTGTTTTTCTTTGTAGATAACCTCTGATCTACCAGGGTATCAACCCAAGACCTTAGGGGGATTTATCCTTAAACAAAATTAGCGACTCCACTAGGGACAATAGTATTGTTGTTCCTAGTTTGGGTTTGTTCAAGGCAATTAGGGCTCACCTAATTATTTGCTTGTTGTGACTATGTAGTTTGTTCTTGTAGGAACTTGAACTGTAAGTCTGATCAGTTTCTTCAGACCTTTTTTTGTTTTTTCTTGTGATCTTTTATATACGTTGTTTTTCCAGTTTACAGAAGCATATATACTCAATTTTTCTTAAGTGAACCCACATATATGCAAGTTTCCTTAGGTTGAATAGCGTATACACGTAGCTGTGCATCAACACAGTCACATATATCCTAAAATTCTCAAGATTTTTTAAATATTTTTATTTCTGAAGATCTGTCTACTAGTCTGAGTTCTTCCAGAATAGTTACTTTTCTATGTCAGTCTTTGTTTCTACAACAAGCTTGTTATTTCAAATTCTCTCCGGTGGTAGAGAGTATTGGTCTTTTTTTGTTTTGTTGCAAGTGTCATCACTTTTTGTTTAAACATGAAAGATTTCTTTCTAGGAATCTTGGTTGTTATGGTCTTCCAAGATAGAAAGATTGGTCTCAATATTTGTGGCAAATCTTGTTTTGGTGAGCTTTTTGTTTGCATGTCAAAACTGCATCTTTATGACCATTTACTTTTTTCTTCTTTTAGAAAGTTGTTGTATGATGGTTTTGAGAGTTGTCTTTCTTGATGTTTTGATCACTATCACCAAGCTTTTTGGGCTGCTTTCTGATTGTTAAGAGAATCTTGAAACACACTTTTTGTTGAGTTTTCACTCGTTTTGTGTTGTAAACTTGCAAAGTGGTTTATTGCCTATTCTTCAAATCATAAAGTTTTAGTCTTAGTTGGAGCACTTTTGGAAAGTCATTTTTGTTTTTGCTTTTGAAGAAAACTTCTTGAAAACTTGGTTTTTGCTTTCTTTGGCCTTGTTTGGATTTAGTTTCCTTTTCGCGAGTGGAAGTGCATTTTTGTTTGTCTTGAAACTTGCTTTTAATGTTTGGACGAAAATGAGCATTGGCAACTTATATTCTATATAAACATCTTACGTGGCAAACTACAATTAATAAACAAGTTACTTTCATTCTTTGATTTAGAATAGTCTTATGTCTTGCATCAACATGTACTCATTGCATTAGGGTAAAATTATGCATCTCTTAGGGTATCCATAGTTTTGTTAATTTTTGTGAGTGTGAAGCTTGAGTAAAAGAAAAGAAAAGAAGAATTTATTGCTTTCTTATAAGTTCCTTAGAACCTAGTAGAAATTTCTTTCATCGAAGAACAAAACAAGTGCATTTGCATATAGTTTGGTTTTTATTAATTTCTTTTGCGTCAAAACACCACAAGTTTCACTTCAACTTATCCCTTGACTTAAAGAACAACCCATTTAAAAACAAGCGCTAACTAAAATACATTAGAACTTTTTATAATTGTCAAGTTAGTCACCCAAACAAGTTTTAGGATATTTTAGGGCCTTAGATTAGGCAAGTGGAGGGAAAACTCTCCAAGGCCATTTAAACTGTCAAACATAGGAGTCTGAATATTGAGTGAAAATTCAATAGTGTTAGGAAGACCAGGAAAGCTCCGGATCTAGGAGTTAAGCACGAGGGTTTTTAAAGATAAGGAAGAGAGATACACCCTATCATACTTGTCGAATCTTACCTCAAGACTATTCCACCTGGCTTTTGACACGAGTTGGTAACCTTAGTTGCTTCTCCTAGGGATCTACATAGGTAGCTATGGAGAGGAATCTTGTGGCACCTGATGTCGACGTTGTATCACTGTCAACAGTACTACTGGAGGGCACCCTTAGGAAGCTTGGGGGCTTGCACCGGCACACGATGTCGTTAGGAGGTCAACGTAACTTCCTCTGTTACCTTCGCTGGTAGGACTGGGTCGTCATTTTCCCAGACTATCTTCAGATGGCCCCTTACTTCATTTTCTTGTATTTTGGTGTCTGGTTCTCATCACCTAGAGCGGAAATACTTGAAAGTTGTTTGACTGGCTGACATCTTTTAGGGATTTTTTAGTGTGTTCTCTGTGCTCTTAGTGGGCCTAGATTTCATTTTTTCTTGAGTCTTTAATTAGATCTTAATAAAAAATTCAAAGTGGTTGACTTATCACCTAGATAGTCTCAAAGACTTCATGGTCTTTCACCACCAACTTTAGAGCCTTCTCCTAGAAGGCACAAAGCTAATACTGCTAGTGGGTTTCATCCTATGTAAACTAATGCATCAGGGATTGATCCTCCTCTTGGGGGCATTAGTGTTCAACATAGGCCTGGTAGTTCTGCAGAACTAGTGAGGAACACTCTAGTTCTTTCTTGAGTTCTATTTCAAATGGAAGATAGCATAGAGGTAGAAGAACTCCGAGAGTCATTAGCAGCTCCAAATTCTCTTCTACCATCTAACTATCCAGATGTATTACAATATGTTGGGACTCTGATGCATAGACCGTCAATTCCAAGTCATATTACACAATTACCATCGATGGCCACTACTAGAAACATGGCTTCTAACACAAGTGCTACAACTATGCAGACTCAACATGAGTACAAAGGGGAAGAACTATTTGTATCCCCTCTGCATCTCTATTTGGGCCTTTTGTTAGCACATCTTTATTTGGGTCTACCTCCATTCCTTCTACAAGTGGAAATTCTCAAGCCAACACTTTTAGTTCAGGGTTCTTCCCATTTGGCACCCATTCAAAGGGTATTCCATCAGTTCCATTCAGTGCCTCCACATCCATGATGGGTGGGTCGGCTTATTTCAGGGATTTCCTTTTGGAAGCGTTCATATACCACATTCCAACCCGACAATATGATCTATGCCTTTTCCTTCTACAGGGCAAGGCAACAATCCCTTTCAAGGTTGGACTAACCCTGTGGTTAGTGGCATGGGAACTGGGAATCTATTTTTTGTCCAACAAGGGAATAGGCCGTACTCCACATTTAGCTTGTTTCGATGTATTCCTCCCTTAGCTTCTGCTTGGAATCCCTATCAGGGGTTATCCACTCCTTATAATCCTTTAGGAGGGAACTTCGCTGGTTATGGAGCTTTTCGGCTAGAGTTGGTCAAACTCTAAGTTTTTCCAGATCACAAGGTCTGCCTTTCAGTTCAGCTGGTTCTGCTGGTTACCTTGGGTAGCCTGGTGCCTTCCAAAATTGAGACCAATGTTTTTAGAACTTTGGGAGCTCCACCCAGTCTGGGTGGAATCTCCAAGGTCCTCCTAGGCTTCCTTTTCTAGCAACATTGAACTTGCCAAATCTCACGAAACTAATAAATGATCCAATCAAATACAATCTAGCCTGGCCTCGGGTCCCAACCAAACTACCTTCAGAAATTCCTATGTTCAAGGGGAATGTTATGAAACTAGCTCAAGAAAAAGATAGCAAAGATAGATCAACACCTTAGAATTTAGCCTCTTTGAGGGGGCAACCTCCTATACATTACATAAGTGAACATTTGTTCGATGATTCAAATGACAAAACCTCCTTTCTATATATAGGAGTCTAAGGAGTCACAATATAACCCAACCGACCTAAAAATAATAATATAAATCCACAAAAATAACAATAGAGGGATTCTATGATGCATAGTAATAAAAATATGGGGACAATAGGGGCACAACAATATTAATAAGGGATATAACTACAATAGTAATGGGGTAATCACTAGTATTCTAGGGACCTATCATGCCCCTCTCCTTCAAAAAAAGGGTTGTCCTCAATGCTTGAGTAGTTCTGGATGCTTCTATATAAAATTCTCGTCCTCCCATGTGGAATCTTCAGTGGATAAGTTCTTCCACTTGATGAGATACTCCAAAATTGATTGATTTTGCAGTTGTCGAGTTCTTGTTACTGTGACTGCTTCCGGTTCCAATATAATTTTTCCTTCCTCGTCAAGTTCTGGAAATATTGTTTGAACTGGGACCTTGTCACCTATAACCTTCTTTATACATGAAACATGGAAAACTGGGTGCACTCGAGATGCTGCAGGAAGCTCCAATTTGTATGCCATAGTACCAATATTTTGCAACACCTTTTACAGACCATAATACTTTGGTGATAATTTATTATCCTTCTTAGCTTGCTTGAGGAACATTTGTTTATATGGTTGTAATAGGAATACCCAATCACCTACATCAAAACTTCTTTCACTGCGATGCTGATCTGCATGTTGTTTCATTCTATTTTGTACCAACAAGAGGTTATCCTTTAAGAGTTGGAGGACTTGTTGTTGATGTTTGATGTGATGTTCCACTACTTGAACTTTAGAATTTTCTCTTAAATATGATGTGATGGATGGTGGCTAATATCCATAAAGTGCCATAAATGGGGTCATTTTTGTTGTTGTCTGGAAGGAAGTGTTATACCACCATTCAGCCAGAGGCAACCATTTGACCCATTGTGTCTGTTTATCAGATACAAAGCAACAAAGATATCCTTCCAAACATTTGTTTACTATCTTAGTTTGCCTATCAGATTGAGGATGATAAGATGAGCTATGAGCTAACTAAGTACCAAGTCAAGAAAATAATTCTGTCCAAAAATTTCCAGTGAAAATGGGATCTCTGTCACTTACAATAATCTTTGGGTTTCCATGTAGCTTTTGAATTGTTTCCATAAATGCAGTAAAAACTGTACTAGCTTTAAATGGATGTGATAATGCACAAAAGTGTGCATACTTGGTAAGTCTGTCAACTACCACCATGATGACACTCTTTCCCTCAGACTTGGGTAAACCTATGATAAAATCCATTGAAACCTCCTCCCAGTGTTGGCTTGGAATGGACAAATGTTGTAATAGACCCGGGGTCTTAATTGTTTCAACTTTATTTTGTTGGAAACCAAACATTCTACCACAAACTTTTGAATATCCGATTTAAGGCCATCTGAAAAAAAATTCGTCTTAACCCTGTGGTAAGTTTTTAAAAAGCCTGAATGCCCTCCTAAGGGAGAAGTGTGCAATCCCATAAGAATATTTTGTTTGAGTTGCGAATTCTTACAGAGGTATAAGCGATCTTTGTACCATAATGAATCATTTTGCCAGCTAAATGTATCAGATGTACTAGAATCCTGTTGTAACTTTTGAATAAGTGCCCAAACTTCTTGATCATTCTTCCACTCCTCCCTTGCTTCGTTTATCCAATCTGGTTGGATAATAGAAATGGTGCACAACAACACTTCCACATCCTCATCCTTTCTTGAGAGTGAATCTGCCACCACATTTTGTTTCCCTTTTTTGTAGATGATTTCAAAGTCATAACCCAACATCTTTGTGTCCCACTTTTGTTGCTCTTCAGAGGATAATATTTGTTCTAAAAATTATTTAAGGCTATCATGATCTGTTTTTACCTTGAAGTGTCTTCCCATTAAGCAGGGTCGTCATTTCTTAAGTGCATGTAGTATTGCCAACATTTCCTTCTCATAAATAGCTTTATGTAAAAACTTTCCCTTGATTGGACGACTTTCAAAAGCAATGGGTCTTTCATCTTGCAATAAAAACACCACTTCCATTTCCTAAAGCGTCACAGTCCACAATAAAGGTTTTTGTGAAGTCCGGTGTAGCTAAGACCGGTGCTTGGCACATTTCCTCTTTAACATGTTCAAGGCCTTTGTTGCTTCTGGAGTCCATGAAAATGAATCTTTCTTCAATAATTTTGTTAGTGGTGCTGCTATTCTCCCATAATTCTTAAGAAAATTGCGATAATACCCTGTCAACCTGAGAAATCCTTGCAAATGCTTTATGGATGTGGGGATTTTCCACTCCTTAATGGATTTAATTTTTCTAGGGTCTACCTTAACTCCTTCATGAGATACAATATGACCCAGATATTCCACCTCTTGTACTCCAAAGAAACATTTGGATCTTTTTTCATATAATTGTTTCTCCTCAATAGTTGTAGCACCCTGTCAACATGTTCAACATGATCCTTCCAAGACTTGTTGTAGATTAGTATATCATCAAAAAATACTAACACAAATTTTCTAAGGAATGGTTTGAAAATTGAATTCATCAAACCTTGAAATGTTGAAGGTGCATTGGTAAGGCCAAAAGGCATGACCAAAAATACATAATGACCCTCATGAGTTCTAAATGTTGTTT
>APFE030154909.1:0-27558 GCA_000404065.3 Pinus taeda | reverse complement strand
GAGGAGTGGTAATTCTAGCCAATGCATTACAAGATATGGTTGGATTCATTTCTTCTTTATCTAGGCTTTGTTCCTGGATTATATCCTCTTCCTTTGACCTTTGTTTCTCCTTTTCTTCTTCCTATTCACAATCTATGTAGAATAATTTGTTCTCAGCACAATTATGACCCTTAGTGTATTTGCTATCACAACTGTAACAAAGCCATTTTGCTCTTTTTTCTTCCAATTATTGTGGTGTCAACCTTATAGGTTGTCGAAGGAAAGGGTAACAACACTTCCATCTTTATAGTTGTGGTTGGTATGCTTCCTGGTTTCCATAATTTTGCTTTCCATTTTTCTTACCAACCTGAGTGCCTTCTCTAATGATTCAGGTTCCCAAAGGCGAACATCATGTTGGATATTATCCTTTAAAGTCCCTATGAACACACCAATCCTATGCTCCTCTGGAATATTTTTTATCCTTATGTTAAATTTTTGGAACTCCTCAATGTGCTCCATTATTGAACCCTTTTGTTTGAGACTTATCAATTGGGTAAAAAAAGTGTTTCTTTTTGTATCCTCATAATGTGTTGTCAATTCTTCCGTAAAAATTGCCCAAGTGATAATTTGTTACGAGAGCAAAGCCATTGATACCATACAACTGATTTGGTTCCAAATATAAAGTTTCCATACGTACCTTTTGTGTGTTTTGCACATTATTGAGATCGAAAAATTGCTCCATCTGTAATATCCATGTTGCGGGATCCTTGCCATCAAACTTCCTCATATCTATTTTTGGAATATGGTGGCTCTTCGATCCAACATTAGAGTCTATGGAAATCATGATTAACATTTCTTTTGTTCTCATCATGAGTTTCCTTTACTACCCTTTCACCATTAGTGACCATTTCTTGTAGCAACTTATTCATATTTATCTTCAATTCTTCCATGTCTGTCTTCAAATCTATCTTCAAATCGCCTATCTTAGCTTCCACATCATTCATCTTAGCTTCTACACCTTTCTTTAAACAATCCATATTAGCTTCTACACCTTTCTTTAAAACATCAATCTTAGCTTCTACATCTTTATTTAAGCCATCCATCTTAGATTTTGTTCCATTTTGTGCAAGTGACAATTGTTGCACTTGGTCCCATAATTTTCATATATCATGTTGCATTTCTTCCTCTTCTTCATGAGTCATGTTAGAGTTTTCAGGTTTCTTGCTAGGTGTTTGCATTCTCTTTCCTTAGGTCATCAATTACCAATAATAATGCTTTACTATGCCCTTTGAATTCCTTCAAACTAATTTTTCAAACCAAGCTTTATGCAAAATTAAAAAAAAAGAACTACACACCTTTTTTCACTTTGTAGTAGCTTGATATTGAATATGATGTATATCTTTAACTCCAGACCATCTAGTTCTAAAATTGAAACTTGTAGTATCCCTCTATGTCTTCTTTCCAATGCCACAAGTTTGATCCAAATTGGATTCTCCAAGAAAGAGTTATGCGAAATCTCCCACAGTGACCTGATTATAGACTAGTTCAGTAGAGCGAACTTGTATGATATGCCACGAGTCACTGTTTCGAACTTTACCTTCTTACTAAATTTCAATTTTATGCTCAGAGAGAAAGTTATGACGATTTTCCCTAGGTCACCTATTTGGAATGCAATTTAGGAGTCTGCAAAAAGACCAACTTCGTCGGATCATATCTCCACAAATATAGCGCGAAAAGTTCTGAAATTTAGACCCAAGGTTCAGAGCGATTTCTTTTCAAGTGGTTGTTTCTTTTAGTTTCTGAAACATTGCAAAAAAAAAATTATAGTGAAAATTCCACAATGACCTATTTGGAGCAGCGAAACCCTAGAATCCAAAGCTCTGATACCAAATGTTATGAAACCAGCTCAAGAAAAAGATAGAAAAGATAGATCAACGCCTTAGAATTCAACCTCTTCAAGGGGGTAACTTTCTATACATTACATAAATGAACAATTCTTCGATGATTCTGTTAGATTCTTATACCAATAGGTTTCATTTTTCATGATTGATAGTGGAAGTGCTAAATATGTTCATCCCTGCATGCTGTAGAGGTTCCATATTTTGTATACAGACAAAGAAAATTAAAAGATGAAAAGAGGGTACGCCTTAAAAGAATAATCAAAAGGCAAGAAAATCAATTGGTCAGAAAAAGTGATGAAAATGAACCCCAAACCAAAGACCAGGAAAGTGGCTAGTCAAAATGCCACTGCTATCTTATTTTGTAAGTTCACCATGTGAAGGTACTGCTGCTTATTACATTTGGTGGATGGCCCAACAGTTCAATCTGGACCATGCCATGTTTTGAATTGCTGTTGTAGAATAGAGAAAGAATACCTGTCCAAATAGTTCAAGCTTGGCAGATGACTAGCTAGGTAGAGAATTTAAGGAGCCCAACTGCTTAATTTGGGCCCTTCGAAGAGATAAGTGTACATTTAGATAGGAGGGCAGTCAAAAGGAAAAAGGACAATCAGGGTTTTCTAGTTCAAGTGCACCTAATGCAAAGGAAGAAAAAATGTTGGTGTATTAGGCTACGTAGGTAGTTTGAGGTTGCAGAAACAAGGTTATCATTACTTTTTGCTTGTCAAGAAGGACTCATCTCATCTTTGGCATTGACACCATGGCAGTGGTTTGATGGTACAACAGTGGAAGCATGACTAACTTCCCCTTTCATTCCCCCAGAAATCATTCACTAACATCCCCTCAAGGACCTTGGGATTTGGCCAAAAGTCTAGTTTCACTCCATTCTTATTAAAAGCCAAGTTGACATCTGAGTTGACTTAGTGAAAAGAAGCCACATTTCTTGTGTAAACTTAATCTTTCCACAATCCATTCATTTCCCTATACTCAAGTTTCCATCTATAAACTTTGCATGCATCCATTCCTTTTCATTCCATAAAACTCATATTAACATCTAACCCTATTATCTAGCTCCCTAAATCATTTCCCCACCCCTATTCTAGAAGAACCTATATAAAAACTCCAAAAATATTAAATATTCCACCCCATGGCAACTATAGCCAAATAATATAAGTCAGGAAACATTGGGTCCATTTGGGACCCAGTATTAGCCCTTCCGCATTCATTTACCCTTGGGATTCATTTAACACCCGGTTAAATGAATAACCACATCAAATATTGCCCCCAAACTATACCCTATCACCCTCCGCGTGCGTTTCATTTGGGTTTTATTAATATTTGATTAATAAATAACCAAAGCCCGAACACATTAAACCTATAACCTAAGCTTTTAACCCACCGAAACTAAGTAATAATCAATGTTTATCGGGCGCGCTCGTCTACTAAACTTCGATTGTCTTTCCCTCTCGTCCACCATAGGATCGGCTCTCCCAGATCTGACGGTCCACATGCATATTGGGCACCCCTTTGTAGTAGTACGATAGTACCCGATGGTCGATGGTTTCACCGTCGTACACCGGGACAACTGTACGCATCCTATTGCATCGGGCCGCCCCTGACGCATACCACTCCCATACCAAAGGCGGTCTGACGCAAACCGCTTACCGCCCTCCCCGCTTGCCTACGTCACCACATGACGTTGTCGCCACGTCGCCTGCCACTGCCCTGTACCTGCGCCAAGTCACCCACTGACGTCATCACCCTGCCATCGTGTCATGTACCACGTCAGCACTTACGTCATGTGCCATTTCATCGTTCGTACCTGCTACACGACAAAAAATACGTCAGGATGATGTCATCCTGGAAAGACTTAAAAAGCACCAAAAGGTCCAAATTTGGTTAAAAAGTCGGGAAAATGGCTATTTTACACCCATTTCTATTTTTTTCATTTGCAAAGAACGTGCATGTATTTTCGCTATTTCGCTTCTAGAGCTGGTACTGTCCATCAACCCGCCAACTCGACTGCATAACCCAACTCCATAGCTTGAAGCTCCACATGCTAACTATCTTCGGCACCCTGTAAACAGGTATTTATCCATACTTTCCCCCGAAAGCCCTGTTTTTATACTCTTGTGTTTAAAATTGCCGAAAGAACCTGAGATTCCTCCCAAAGGCACTCCTACCAATCACTCCCTGTCTTGCATTTATCATTTGAGCTGGTAATTCACCGCAAACATGCAAATTTGAGCTAATTTCCTCTGCAAACAAGCTATTCTGACACATACTCTGCATCCATATTTGCCTATAAACTACAGAAATTTCTAAATTATTGAGTCAAATTACTCCAGCGCCCTATTTCCGACTGGTTGTAACCTATTTTCCTAAAGGGGAATCCTCAATTTCCCTTTCCCTCTGCAAACTTGTTCCCCTTCGGGTGAAATTGAACTCTATCCTCTCAGCATTCAATTCACAGAGCCTGCAAATTCAACCAGTTTATGTAAAAACTCATTCAAAGTGTTGCAAGTTTGTTGCTTACCACAAACTCTATACAGTGAGGTCCATTTGAAATAGAAACTCAGTTTTCATACTTCTGACAGTATCCTTAGAACCTCAATTTCTACCTCCTATTGCTACTTATACCTATATTTCAATCAATACAAGCAGGATAAATCATGGATACTCTAGTAGCCTTGAACATTGCTCCTTTGAATGCTCCACACATGGACTTAGAGTGGCTACCATTAGTAGACAAAGACTTTTAGATCAAAGATATGATGGGCCTTACTTCTCACCTCAAAGCTGTGTGCTAATTCAAACACAATCACAGAAATAACACTGATATTCTAGGAATTTGGCAATCCAGTATGCCCATCTACTACCTTCCAGAAGTCAATGTGCTGCCTGATTTCATCCACCTATGTCATGCACACTATGAACCCACTCTAAGAGCAATCCTCAGCCCAGATGTGTCTGTGATGTTCTATATCACTCCTCAATCCATAAATGAAATGCTGAACTTTGAGCCTCCTCAGCCTCTAGTTCCCCTTACAATGAAACTCTTGCTGGATCAGGGTGCAAGGCTCTCTAAGGCAGAAATATCAAGAGTTAGTCAGTTGTTTATGGATCCGCAATGCCAATATGATCATCCTCCTCCCTATCATCAAGCCTTTCTTAATGAAATAGGCAAGCTCATGGTGGATATGGTTTCATACATTCTAGGATGCAAAACAGGAGAATTTGTGGATGAGACTGTATTTTTTCTCTTAACCATATTCACTCCAGGGCAGCCTCCTACTGTCATGTATGACTATTCCACCTTTATAGCAAACAAGATGCATGAACAATTCATGATGATGGAGAGAGAAAGAGTGTTTAAATACACCTCCTACATTTACCACCTGCTATTGTACTATCACCCAAATAGTTTCAAGGTTCCTCTCAGGAGATTAGACCCAAAAGGAGAGAGGAGATATGTTATTTATTGGACCTCAGTTTTCCATGAAGTCCACTATTCTCCATACACATATTGTGAGTTTATTGACCTATTCATCTACCCAGCCACTTGCCTATTAATGGTGACTCCTCCTACCAGACTCACTACTGAAATGCAAAGGATCTTGCATCTTTCTAAGGGCTACAACATTGGTGATTGGTACTTCTACCAAAACCACACAGTGATCAGAATTTATGGCTGTGAGTTGTCCCCCTACAAGCTGCCAAGATATCTCCCCATGAGACTTTTTTCCTTGCAATATTTCAGGCAGTTCAGTAATGCAGACTTGACTCATTTCCATGGAAAAAACAAGAAAGCACAACTTAAAATCAGACACCAGTTGGGTCCCTTTGTTTTTAACAAGAGGGAAGAGGCATGGAAAGATGCAGACAATATGCTGGGACAAGAAATCATGTTGAAACAAAGCTTCTACTGGGCACCATATGACCCTGAACACTTCATAAGCCTTAGAAGAATCAAATACAAGCTTTCAGGATATGTGCACCAGCCAATCCCCTACATTGAACAATATGCAAATCAACAAGAATGGGTAGAGGGCACATTAGATGATGAAGAGCTTACTAAAGAGGAAAAATTAGAGAAAGACATGAAAGAAATTGAGAAACGAATTGACCTGGATTATGTTGCACAAGTCACCTTCACACGGCCTCAACGGGTTGGGGCAAGCACATCAACTGCTACTTCACAATAGCTAGCTAAAGAGGCCATTTCATCAGCAGGAAAGGGTAAATAAATTAAGCATTCTAAGCAACAAAGCACAATGGAAGAGCATCCCTCCTCAACTCAAGAAAAGGGTCAAGAAAAAAGCCCTTCAACACAGACAAAGGCACCTGAAATCCTTGTGCTGCAAACTCCTCACAATGAGGAAAGAGGTAAAAAGAGGGACAAAATAAATGGTACACCCACAGGGACATCCACAGACTAGCAAGAGGAAAAAAGACAGAGGCTAAACCCCTATGCTGCGGAGGAAATCATAGAAGATACCATAGGAAACATTAGGGATGAGGGAACTTCTGAGCAGCAGATCCCTCCTATTTTGGAAACATCGTCTAGCTCCTTTAAGCAAGAGCAAGAGAAATAACCAGGTGGGGAGGTTTCATCCTCCAAATAGCAGACCCAAAGGGGCTCAGATATCAAAAAGGCATTCGCAGAGATTAAAGCTAGAAATGAGCCAATAAGGTTTTAGCTTTAAAACCAGTTAATGAGAATGGCTCCGACAAATCAGCAAAGGCTAATGGCAACATATGATATGGAAGCAAGGAAGATGACTCTCAGTCACTTCAGACCTACTACATAGCAGCCACAGTCAATTGCAGACTACATTAGAACCAATCTGGAGGTCCTGGCAAAAGATATACATCCAACAGACCAGATTGAGTTACATAAGCAGATGGGAGAAATCGTTTATTCTACATTGGTAGACAAGGCCCTACTGGCCCACAGATTGCAGAACTCCTTATACAATACTTCTGCCCAGTTAGAGTTGGAAAAAGCCTCATCATTGGCCAAGGATAATAGGATAAAATCCTTGGAAGAAATCATCATAGAGTTGGGACATGATCCCAAATATCCCAAAGGAACCCAGGCCTTGATTAGAAAAAAGGAGGAAGACATAGCAGCATTGAGAAAACAAATGAAGCTGCCAGTCACCATACATCCTCAAACTACAGAGGTAGCACAACAACAGGAAGTAGAGGATGTGGTCAGTCTACTTATGAGGATGAATCAAAGGATATTAGAAACAGAGAAATCTTTGGAGGAAGCTCAATGAGGGAATTAGCCAGAGTTGGCCCCTCAACCATCCCAAATAGCTCCAATAATTACAACTCCTCCTGCAACAGTGACTACAACAGCACCTCCCGCAGATCCAACAACAGCAGCAGGTGCATCAACTTCAGCAGCAACTACAACAGCAACAGTGCAAGAGGCCAGCTTGAGTATGGAGGCCATGATGAAAGAGATTAAGGCTCTAGAATTACAAATGGCAGAGATGAAAGAAACCAAAGAAAATCCAGCCAAGATTGAGGCTACTTATGATAAATCAAAGATGACAGTTGCTGAGAAGACCATGGAAGTAAAGGCCATAGAAAATAAGATAAAGGCCTTGGCGAAAGACATCACTCTCCAAAGAACCCTGGCCGAAATAAAAACAATTTTGTGGAATAAAATTGTCCAATCTCTTGCTGATCAATGGACAGCAATACAAACCATTTTTGACCAAATAGAATTGATGGCTGTAGCTCAGCATGAAACTCATAAGGCCAGAACATTGTTAGCTGATAAGCCTGAGCAAGCCAATCGATTGATTCACTTTTTGAATACTAGTACTGGTGACCAGTTGGCAGCACAGAACATCCAGAATAGGACAGAGACTATTGTAAGAGTCAAGAAGGTGCTGGCCATGAGGAATTTTGTCCAAACCATAGAAAGAAAGTGCCAAGAGATGTAGATATAGGTAAATGCCTTTAGACAGAGGCTTTCAAATTTAAAAACCAAAGGTTTACTCAGCCTGGTTACTAGTGTTGGAAGGTTACTAAAATAGGAACAGTATGCGAACAGGCTGAGCACCTTTATACAAAATCAAATCACAGCATCATCAAGCAGTACAGAAGAAGCATTCCCTCCCGTAGGGTAGAGTTTATATGACGAACTGGAGGACTTTTTTTACATAGAGCATGAGGTAGCACACCTTTTTGCAGTTTGGCCGAATTATTATACATACAATGAAGCTGATGAAACATTATGTAAGTTGAGAAAACATCAATTGCCAACTGAGGATTGGTGGAAAAGTAACTTCAGATTCTAAAGTAATTTTGATTCTCTTCTCATTTATTGTTTGCATAAGCAAGTTGCATTATGTGTCTCAGCTACCAGAAAATTCAAATTAACAGTAGGTGAAATTCACGCTAATATTCAAAAGTGCAGGATAGCACTACAGTACAACACAACAGCACAACATATCTAAGAAGCAGTCTCCCACCGACTACCAGAGTCAAAGGGTCAACAGCACACAAGACACCCACTACAACGAATAAAGATTTTTTAATTCCTTAGTTATTGCTGCACAATTTTTCCACATACAGTTATTGATTATGTCAGAGTAGATGGATACATTGATGTCCAGATATTTCCCTATGGGATATTTTGTAAAACTCCTATATATACTTATCAATGAGATGTATTATTGTTGGTGAGTTCGTGATTTTCTTTCTGGACTGCACTGTAATATATCAGACTGTATTAATACAAAGTTCTGTTGAAGTTCACTGTGTCTGAATCATCTGAAGGTGGATTGGATGTTCTGGGACTTGCTATAGAATTCCTGTGTCATGCTAAGGAACAATAAGTTATACCAAACTGTGTTTTATGTTCTCTATATTCGTAAATTCCATGTATGTTTCATGATCTTGATAACAGAGAAGAAGAATAGCATAGGATTTGTTTGAATGCACCCTATGTTCAATCTCTACTGTTGATTATGTTTTCTTCAGGATTAGTCATGAATATGAATTCTTAACTGCTCATGTTTGCACTAATTCTCTCCTTTTGAATACTATTTAGGAATTCTTAACTTCTCCTGCATAATATTCATACACTTTCCCTCTACCAGTATAATGAAAGATTCTTGATTGCCTTTCATTCCCTGACTCCATCCCATCATTTCTAGATTTGAAAATTTTTTCTAGCTTGCCTATCCTGCTCCGCAGCACTACCTTTTCATGAAGAAACTCTTTCAATGATTACACTTCCAGTGACTCCATTTCCCAATGGAAAAAACAGTTATATACTTACACCCTAGCTCTATCTGAGATCACCATCAAAAAAACTTAAAACCAAACCCTGTTCATCATAACTAGCCTAAAATACTCCAAAACAAAGCTAAATTACAAAGAGAGAGCCCTCTTTGGTTGCAGGTAGGCTAGGACCTGCAACTAAAAGATTGGTTAGTGGTTACCTCGGCCGTATTCCCTACAGGAAGCAGGGAACAACCTGAGTGATAACATCATTGGTGACTCCACTGGGGAAAAATCAGTTTCCCTGTGTCAACTTAGTCAAAGGAGATATCAAGCTTCCTATGTTTCAAAAGAATCTCCTGTGAAGTATTGTCTAAAGCTGTGAATGAAAACATTCCCAGAAAAACACCAAAAAACAAATCTAGAAGCTGGCTCCAAAGATGAAAACTCATTACACAAGGTCAAATCCTAACCCAGATCCTCCAACTATTTTTGAAAATCCCAATTTAATCCCTAAGATCCTTAGGAAACAAGAACAACAAGAAGATTTTGCTGATTCAAGTACTGAAGCAGTTCAACAAAGCTATATTCCAACCCCTGCTAAAGTTTCAATTCGTCCTCATATTACTCCTACTTCCCCTAGTTCTTCATCAACCTCTCAAAACACCTTCTCCACTTCTCTATCTACTACACATATATCTACCATTGTCCCTACTGTTCCAGCTGTCCCATTTCTTCATGTTGTCCCATTTATCCCTGTAAGTATGGAAAATCATTATGCTCCTTTACAGCTACCTCCAAATCCATGGGCTATGCGTCAAGATTATCAAAGTAAGATCACTTATTTTGATGGTGCTAGTTCCTATACAACCCAACTGCACACCAAGAAGATGCAGGACTATTTTGAAAACTATGAAATTGATGATGATGGTGTGAGAATGAAGATATTTGTTCAAAGTCTAACTGGTGATGTAAGGACTTGGTTTAGGTCACTTACTGCAAACTCCATAGGCAATCCTGAGGCCCTATATCAAGTCTTCTTAAACAGATGGGAAAAGAAGAAAGACCCTTTACATATTTTAACCGAGTATGACAATTTAAAAAGGGGTCCACAAGAGACTATTCAAGACTATTGTGCTAGATTTAACAATGCATACAATGCTATCCCTTAGAACCTTAGACCTCCACCTGACTTAGCCTTGATCAAATTCCCTGATGGATTTGATTCAGACATGGCATATCAGCTAAGGGAAAGAGCCCCTCCAAGCCTAGCAGACATGCAGAATGTAGCTATTAGTGTAGAGGAAAATTTGATTGCCAAACAAAACCAAGCTAGAATTGAAAGAAGAACAACATTCAAAGAAGAACCTTCAGAATTTGACAAAAAACTTGATGCAATCATCAAAGGAATGGATAAATTGGGAGATAGGGTAGATACCATTGAAAGAAAATCATCCTGGGAAGGCCAACCAAGTAACTCAACAAGAACTCCAAACTTTAGAAAAGGCCAAAACCCTACTACTGGAAGGACTGCACCTGATCAGAATATCATACCTCCATTTCAAGAGAATTATGCAGAGGCCTCAACCTCAAGTGAACTGACAGAGGACCCTCATATTAACTTAATGGGCCTAGATAGCTAACATCAATTTTTCCTAACCCAAGATGACCAAGGGGCCCATGAATTCAACCAATTTCAAACCAAATCTGGAGAGTCATTTGATTTTAGAGAAGGCTATCATGCAACAGTCTATGAGGTTCATAAACAGTACAAATTGAGAAGAAAAACCATAGATGTGCCTCAGCCTACCAATCTGAAAGATGCTAAACATCTGAAGAAAACAAAGGATAAAGCTGTCCCAATAGAATCCTCTGATAAAACCCACCCAAAGGAAGTTACTGTGGAAGATGTATCAAACGTACATCCTCCAACAAATGATTCATTTACATCCCATTCTCCAACAGAATATTTGAATAACCCTCCAGAAAATAATGACAAATCAGATATACCTTATAACAATAGCCATAACCAAGAGAAAGTCAAAGAAAGCTCAGCTGAAAAAGAGAAGATGGCTGCCCAAAATGTAAAAAATCAGATAGAAAAACCTTTTAACTGAGAAACACAAATTGGCAAGCTGAAAATAGCCATTCCTTTCTCTGAATTGGCCAAAAATGAAGTTTACAGACATCAAATCAATAGGTCACTGCAAATACCAGAGAATAGGGATGCAATCAATGTTTTGGATGATCATCTAGAACTAATTTTTTGGTCCAGGAGTCAATGGTAAATCAGTAGATGGAGGAGTTCCTCCATTCTATGTGAGCTTAAACATTCATGAAAAAGTGTTGTACAACACAATGTTTGATTCAGGAGCTTCCCATAATCTAACGCCCAAATCCGTGATGGAAAGGTGGATCTAGACATCACAAGACCCTACAAAGACCTATTCTCATTTGATTCTAGTGAGGTCAGATGCCTGGGCCTTATAAAAGATCTTTGTGTTTCTTTAGTCCAATATCCAGCTAACACAATTTTGATGGATGTGGTGGTGGCTAACATTCCACCTAAGTATGGAATTCTTTTGTCCAGATCTTGGGGTGCCAAACTCCAAGGATCCCTGCAGTTAGACATGTCCTATGCCACAATTTCAATCTTTGGCCAGCCAAAGAGATTATACTGGGAAACATTGATGAAATATGTGGTTAGCAGTCAAGAAAAGCCTCAAAACTTCCCCATCTATTCCATTCACTCTGACATGGATTCATTTATCTTATACAATGCTGACATGTGTGCCAAAACTAATGTGAAACTCCTGAAAACAGCACAAACTGAAATCATGAATGAACAATCTAGTGCCCAAAACCAAAAGATTGTTGACATGATTGATACAACTAAGCAAAATGACATATCATATGAGTTACAAAACCCAAACCTGCCTAGTGAACAAGCTTGCAAAACTAATAAGGCTAGCCATCATCATGAAATCTTATGGTACCTAAAGTTTGATGGGTCAGTGAATAAATTAGGTGCAGGGGCAGGTGTTTGGATACATAACATGCAAAATGACCATGCTCAAGGTCATGCATATAGGCTAAATTTCAGATGTACAAACAACATGGCTGAATATTAAGCCCTCCTATTGGGTATCAAACAAATTAGAAGTCTAGGGGAACCTAAGATTTCAATTTTAGGGGACTCAGATTTGATTATACAAAAGATGAAGGGAAATTTTGTTACAAATGATCTCAGGCTAAGGTCTTACAGGGGAGCAGAACTGAATTACTCAACAACTTCTTAGAATTTCAGCTCACTAAAATTCCAAGAAGTCACAACTTACATGCACATAGTTTGGCAACTTTTGCCAGCACTTGTAAACTTCCTTTTGACCCCAATCACCACTTTACTGCTGAGATCAAAAACAGACTTGCTGTCCCAGATAATGTAAAAAATTGGCAAGTATTTGATAATGAAACCCAAATAAATAATTTCTTGACATCAAAAGAAGAATTCTCAAATATAAACATAGATACAAGCACTACTGATGATCAACAGCAAGTTGATAAAGTTGAACCAGGTATATCAGCTGAAACAACAAATTAGATTTTGCATCCAACAACCTTTAACTGCACAAATACAAAAGCTAGAACAAACAAATTTTGGTGAAATGATTGAGCAAGAATCTAAAGTAATCGAACTGAAGGATAATTTCCTGCCCACAGGTTTAACTCCCTTAGAAGATATTTTTGACGCACATGAAATTTCTAGAAAACCAAAAATGCAGCCCCTAAATGCAGAAATTAAGGACTGTAACATTGGGACCATAGAAAATCCAAAAACGATAAAACTTTCCAAAACATTGCCTCTTGACAAAAAACTGAAATACATTGCGTTTTTTAAAGAGTTCCAAGATGTGTTTGCTTGGAGCTATGAGGACCTCAAGTCCTATGATACTTCAGTCATCCAACATACTATACCCTTGCAAGAAAACCAGAAACCTTTTAAACAAAAGCTCAGGAGGATTAATCCGGTCCTCCTCCCCCTGATGGAAAAGGAAGTCATAAGAATGTACCAGGCTAGAATAATTGCGCCTATTAGGTTTTCTGAATGGATTTCAAATCTAGTACCCACTAGAAAGAAAACTGGAGAGATAAGCCTTTGTGTTGACTTGAGAAATTTGAACAAAGTCTCTCTCAAAGACCACTACCCCTTACCAAAAATGGACCACATCCTACAAAGGGTAGTGGGGGCTTCAAGGATTTCATTGTTAGATGACTTTTCAGGATTCAATCAAATTTTAGTTCACCCGGATGACCAAGACAAAATAGCCTTTACAACACCTTGGGGAACTTTTAAATATGTCAAAATGCCTTTTGGACTAGAAAATGCAGGAGCCACATTTCAAAGGGCAATGGACATAGCCTTTTCTAAGGAAATCCATGATTTCTTAGTCATATACCTTGATGATCTTACTGCTTTCTCAAAATCAGACCAAAAACATTTAGAACATTTAAGGCAAGTGTTCCTAATTTGCAGAAAATATGGCATATCCTTAAACCCAAAGAAATCACTGTTTGGGCTAGAAGAAGGCAAACTCCTAGGTCACATAATTTCAAAAGATGGTATAAGAATAGATCCAGACAGAATTCAGGCTATCCTCCAAGTCCCTTATCCAAGAAAAATCAAAGAATTACAAGCTTTTCTAGGCAAGATCAATTTCTTGAGAAGATTCATTCCCAATTTGGCCGAGCTGATAAGATTATTGAATAATATGCTCAAGAAAGATTCTAAAATCAAATGGATAATAGAAGCCAAGCAGGCCTTTGAGGAAATCAAGATAGCTTTGACTATAACTCTTGTTCTTACAAGTCCCAGGTTTGATAAAGATTTTATAATCTTTTCCCTTGCATCTGAGCATACTATTGCTATTGTCCTATTACAAAAGGATGATTCAGGACATGAGAAACCCATTGCTTTTTTCAGCAAATCACTCAGAGATGCCCCACTCAAATACCAAATCATGGAGAAGCAGGCATATGCCCTTGTGAAGGCCATAAAGGATTTCAAGATCTATATCTTGTGCTCTCACATAATTGCCTATGTTCCTAATCCAGTGGTTAAAGACATTCTTACTCAAGAAGGAATTGAAGGTAAAAGGGGCAAATGGATAGCCAACGTTTTAGAAAATTCCATTGAGATAATGCCAACAAAACTCATAAAAGGAAAAGGGCTAGCCAAACTAATGACTAAAACCAAATTTCAAGCCCTAGACATCAGTGAACTGGATAACGAGTAGGAGATGGAAACTCCACAGATCAATCAAGCTTTCTTACAATCACCTTGGTATACTGACATATATTTTGTATTGTTAAACCTGCAAGCTCCTCTAGGGTTATCTAGAACCAAAAAGAGATTCTTGGAAATGAAAGCTTCAAAGTTTTGTATCATAGATAATGTGTTATTTTGGAAAAATCATGAAGGTAATTTTCTTAATTGCCTAACTTTATATGAAACTGTCAAAGTCCTCAAGCAATTTCATGCAAGAGATTGTGGAGGACACTTATATTGGAAATCAACAACTGATAAAATCCTAAGGGCTGGATTTTATTATCCCTCCCTGTTTGCTGATGTTAGAAAATTTGTAATGTCTTGCCATAAATGCCAAATCTTTGAAGGGAATAAAAAACTGCTACCCCTGCCCCTCAAACCTATTTCAACTGAAAGACCATTTCAACAATGGGGTTTAGACTTCATTGGGGAAATTCACCCTTCATCTTTTGGCCAGAATAGATGGATTTTGACAGCCACATATTACTTTACCAAGTGGATAGAGGCCATACCTTGTAGGCAAGCTAATGACTCAATCATCATACAATTCCTAGAGACCAATATCCTATCTAGATTTGGCTGTCCAGAAAAAATCATTACAGACAATGCAGATGCCTTTAAGTCCAAACGAATGATCAGGTTTTGTCACAAATACCATATTACCTTGGGTCATTCCACAACTTATTATCCTCAAGGTAATGGTCTAGCTAAATCATCTAACAAGAGCCTCATCAACATCATCAAAAAGATCCTGGAAGAGAACAAAAAGAATTGGCACAAAAAACTTGTCAATGCATTATGGGAATATAGGTTGACCACCAAAAGATCCATTGGAACAAGCCCATATGAGTTGATTTATGCAATCGAGGCAAGATTCCCCTCTTCTTTAAGAATCCCTATGATCAAGTTGCTGCAAGAAATAAAACCAGAGCCTAATGACATTCAGAGAAGGATCAATCAAACTATACACTTGCAGTAGAGAAGAGAAGAATTATATCACATAACTCAGATACTACAAGATAAACTTAAGACGATCTTTGATAAAAGAACAAAAGATGAAGACTTTTTCATAGGAAACAAAGTGCTGAAATGGGACTCCAGGAGGGAAGATAAAGGGAAACGTGGGAAATTTGATTTTCTTTGGAAAGGACCATTTGTGATTCAAGTTGTACAAGGTAACAACACCTATTTTCTTAAGATTTTGGATGGCACAGATACTGAAGAAGGCCCAGTCAATGGGAGAATGCTCAAACATTATTTTGATCCCCTCTGATGAACATAACACAACTACATATTGTACATAAATATTTGTATTTTCAGCATTTTTCATTTACAACAGTTAGATAAGGGACCAAATGCAGCAAAATTTTGAAGAAAAATCAAAGAATTACACCAAGTTTGGTGTATGTTATAAATTGCCACAAGAATCAAAGAAAAGTCTTGGGAAGTACAAGGATGACTGATAAGCACTCAGAGAAACCAACAAGAGACAAAGCAGTAATTTTTGCACAGATCAGCTTAAAGAGTACTGCATACAGGTTACAAATATTCAGATCAAAGGTCTCCAAGACAAGGAAGTTTTAGACTACAGCAAGAATTGAAAAAGAAGGTAATCTGACCTGTTGTTCTTGGCTTTTCACTAGGAAAAGCCATCACCCAAGTGGAGCCACTATTAGATTCCTATACCAATAGGTTTCATTTTTCATGATTGATAGTGGAAGTGGTAAATATGTTCATCCCTGCATGCTGCAGAGGTTCCATATTTTGTATACAGACAAATAAAATTAAAAGATGAAAAGAGGGTATGCCTTAAAAGAATAATCAAAAGGAAAGAAAATCAATTGGTCAGAAAAAATAATGAAAATGAACCCCAAACCAAAGACTAGGAAAGTGGCTAGTCAAAATGCCACTTCTATCTCATTTTGCAAGTTCACCATGTGAAGGTACTGCTGCTTATTACATTTGGTGGATGGCCCAACAGTTCAATCTGGACCATGCCATGTTTTGAATTGCTGTTGTAGAATAGAGAAAGAATACCTGTCCAAACAGTTCAAGCTTGGCAGATGACTAGCTAGGTAGAGAATTTAAGGAGCCCAACCGCTTAATCTGGGCCCTTCGAAGAGATAAGGGTACATTTAGATAGGAGGGCAGTCAAAAGAAAAAAGGACAATCAGGGTTTGCCAGTACAAGTGCACTCAATGCAAAGGAAGAAAAAATGTTAGGTGTATTAGGTTGGGTAGGTAGTTTGAGGTTGCAGAAACAAGGTTATCATTACTTTTTGTCTTGTCAAGAAGGACTCATCTCATCTTTGGCATTGACACCATGGCAGTTGTTTGATGGTACAACAGTGGAAGCATGACTAACTTCCCCTTTCATTCCCCCAGAAATCATTCACTAACATCCCCTCAAGGACCTTGGGATTTTCCCAAAAGTCCAGTTTCACTCCATTCTTATTATAAACCAAGTTGACATCTGAGTTTACTTAGTCAAAAGAAACCACATTTCTTATGTAAAGTTAATCTTTCCAAAATCCATTCATTTCCCTATACTCAAGTTTCCATTCTATAAACCTAGCATGCATCCATTCATTTTCATTCATAAAACTCATATTCACATCTAACCCTATTATTTAGCGCCCTAAATCATTTCCCCACCCCTATTCTATAAGAAACTATATAAAAACCCCAAAAAATATTAAATATTCCACCCCATGGCAACTATAGCCAAATAATATAAGTCGAGAAACATTAGGTCCATTTGGGACCCAATATTAACTCTTCTGCATTTATTTACCCTTGGGATTCATTTAACACCCGGTTAAATGAATAACCACATCAAATATTCCCCCCGAAACTATACCCTATCACCCTCCACGCATGTTTCATTTGGGTTTTATTAATATTTGATTAATAAATAACCAAAGCCCGAACACATTAAACCTATAACCTAAGGTTTTAACCCGCCGAAACTATGTAATAATCAATGTTTATTGGGCGCACTCGTCTACTAAACTCCGATCTTCTTTCCCTCTCGTCCACCGTAGGATCGAATCTCTCAGATCCGACGGTCCGCATGCATATCGGGCGCCCCTTTGTAGCGGTATGATAGTACCCGATGGTCAACAGTTTCACCGTCGTACACCGGGACAGCTGTCGACATCCTATTTCATTGGGCTGCCCCTGATGCATACCGCTCCTGTACCAAAGGCGGTCCGACGCAAACCGCTTATCACCCTCCCCGCTTGCCTACGTCACCACATGACGTTGCCGCCACGTCGCCTGCCACTGCCCTGTACCTGCGCCATGTCACCTGGTGATGTCATCACCCTGCCACCGTTTCATGTACCACATCAGCACTTATGTCATGTGCCACGTCATCATCCGTACCTGCTACACGACAAAAAATACGTCATGATGACATCATCCTGGAAAAATGCAAAAAGCGCCAAAAGGTCCAAATTTGGTTAAAAAGTCGAGAAAATTATTGTTTTACGCCCATTTCTATTTTTTTTCATTTGCAAAGAACGTGCATGTATTTTCACTATTTCACTTCTAGAGTTGGTACTATCCATCAACCCGCCAACTCAACTGCATAACCCGACTCCATAGTTCGAAGCTCCACCTACTAACTGTCTTCGACGCCCTGTAAATAGGTATTTATCCATACTTTTGCCTGAAAGCCCTGTTTTTATAGTTCTGTGTTTAAAATTTCTGAAAGAACCTACGATTCCTCACAATGGTGCTCCTACCAATCACTCCCTATCCTGCATTTATATTTTGAGCTGGTAATTCACCGCGAACATGCAAATTTGAACTAATTTCCTCTACAAACAAGCTATTCCCACACATACTCTGCATCCATATTCGCCTATAAACTACATAAATTGCTAAATTATTGAGTCAAATTACTCCAACGCCCTGTTTCCGACTGGTTGTAACCTATTTTCCTAAAGGGAAATCCTCAATTTCCCTTTCCCTCTGCAAACTTGTGCCCCTTAGGGTGAAAATCAACTCTATCCTCTCGGCATTCAATTAACAGAGCCTGCAAATTCAACCAGTTTATGTAAAAAATCAGTCAAAGTGTTGCAAGTTTGTTGCTTACCATAAACTCTATACAGTGAGGTCCATTTGAAATAGAAACTCAGTTTTCATACTTCTGACAGTATCCTCAGAACCTCAATTTCTACCTCCTATTGCTATTGATACCTATATTTCAATCAATACAAGCAGTATAACTCATGGAGACTCCAATAGCCTTGGACATTGCTCCTTTGAATGCTCCACACATGGACTTAGAGTGGCTACCATTAGCAGACAGAGACTTTCAGATCAAAGATATGATGGGCCTTACTTGTCACCTCAAAGTTGTGTGCCAATTCAAACACAATCATAGAAATAACACTGATATTCTAGGAATTTGGCAATCCAGTATGCCCATCTACTACATTCCAGAAGTCAATTTGCTGCCTGATTTCATCCACCTATGCCATGCACACTATGAACCCACTCTGAGACAAATCCTCAGCCCAGATGGGTCTGTGATGTTCTATATCACTCCTCAATCCATAAATGAAATGTTGAACTTTGAGCCTCCTCAGCCTATGGTTCCCCTTACAATGAAACTCTTGCTGGATCAGGGTGCAAGGCTCTCTAAGGCATAAATATCAAAAGTTAGTCAGCTGTTTATGGATCCGCAATGCCAATATGATCATCCTCCTCCCTATCACCAAGCCTCGTTTAATGAATCAGGCAAGCTCATGCTAGATATCATTTCATACATTCTAGGATGCAAAACAAGAGAATTTGTGGATGAGACTGTATTTTTTCTCTTAACCATATTCACTCCAGGGAAGCCCCCTGTTGTCATGTATGACTATGCCACCTTCATAGCAAACAAGATGCATGAACAATTCATGATGATGGAGAGAGAAAGAGTGTTTAAATACACCTCCTACATTTACCACCTGCTGCTGTACTATCACCCAGATAGTTTCAAGGTTCCTCTCAGGAGATTAGACCCAAAAGGAGAGAGGAGATCTGTTATTTATTGGACCTCAGTTTTCCATGAAGTCCACTATTCTCCATACACATATTGTGAGTTTATTGACCTATTCATCTACCCAGCCACTTGCCTATTAATGGTGACTCCTCCTTCAAGACTCACTACTTAAATGCAAAGGATCTTGCATCTTTCTAAGGGCTACAACATTGGTGATTGGTACTTCTACCAAAACCACACAGTGATAAGAATTTATGGCTGTGAGTTGTCCCCCTACAAGCTGCCAAGATATGTCTCCATGAGACTTTTTGCCTTGGAATATTTCAGGCAGTTCGGTAATGCAGGCTTGACTCATTTCCATGGAAAAAACAAGAAGGCACAGCTTAAAATCAGAAAACAGTTGGGTCCCTTTGTTTTTAACAAGAGGGAAGAGGCATGGAAAGATGCAGACAATATGCTGGGACAAGAACTCATGTTGAAACAAATTCTACTGAGCACCATATGACCCTAAACACTTCATAAGCCTTAGAAGAATCAAACACATGCTTTCAGGATATGTGCACTAGCCAATCCCCTACATGGAACAATATGCAAATCAACAAGAATGGGTAGAGGGCACATTAGATGATGAAGAGATTACTGAAGAGGAAAAATTAGAGAAAGACATGAAAGAAATTGAGAAAAGAATTGACCTGGATTATGTTACACGGGTCACCTTCAGACAACCTCAATCGGTTGGAGCAAGCACATCAACGGCTACTTCACAGTAGCTAGCTAAAGAGGCCATTTCATCAGCAGGAAAGGGTAAATAAATTGAGCATTCTGAACAGCAAAGAACAATGGAAGAGCATCCCTCCTCAACTCAAGAAAAGGGTCAAGAACAAAGCCCTTCAACACAGACAAAGGCACCTGAAATCCTTGTGCTGCAAACTCCTCACAGTGAGGAAAGAGGTAAAAAGAGGGACAAAATATATGGTACACCGACAGGGACATCCACAGACTAGCAAGGGGAAAAAAGACAGAGGCTAAACCCCTATGCCGAGGAGGAAATCACAGAATATACCATAGGAAACATCAGGGGTGAGGGAACTTCTGAGCAGCAGATCCCTCCTATTTTGGAAACATCGGCCAACTCCTTTCAGCAGGAGCAAGAGAAACAGCTAGGTGGGGAGGTTTCATCCTCCAAACAGTAGACCCAAAGGGGCTCAGATATAAAAAAGGCATTCACAGAGATTAAAGCTAGAAATGAGCCAATAAGGTTTCAGCTTTACAACCAATTAATGAGAATGGCTCCGACAAATCAGCAAAGGCTAATGGCAGCATATGAAATGGAAGCAAGGAAGATGACTCTCAGTCACTTCATACCTACTACACAGCAGCCACAGTCAGCTGCAGACTACATCAGAACCAATCTAGAGGTCCTGGCAAACGATATACATCCAATAGACTAGATTGAGTTACATAAGCAGACTGGAGAAATGGTTTATTCTACATTGGCAGACAAGGCCCTACTGCCCCATAGATTGCAGAACTCCTTATACAATACTTTTGACGAGTTAGATTTGGAAAAAGCCTCATCATTGGCCAAGGATAATAGGATAAAATCCTTGGAAGAAATCATCATAGAGTTGGGACATGATCCCAAATATCCCAAAGGCACCTAGACCTTGATGAGAAAAAAGGAGGAAGACATAGCAACACTGAGAAAACAAATGATGATACCAGTCACCATACATCCTCAAACTGCAGAATTAGCACAACAACAGGAAGTAGAGGATGTGGTCAGTCTACTTATGAGGATGAATCAAAGGATATTAGAAATAGAGAAATCTTTGGAGGAAGCTCAATGAGGGAAACAACCGGAGTTGGCCCCTCAACCATCCCAAACAGCTCCAATAATTACAACTCCTCCTGCAATAGTGACTACAACAGCACCTCCCCTAGATCCAATAGCAGCAGCAGGTGCATCAACTTCAGCAACAACTATAGCAGTAGCAGTGCCAGAGTCCAGCTTGAGTATGGAGGCCATGATGAAAGAGATTAAGGCTCTAGAATTACAAATGGCAGAGATGAAAGAAACCAAAGAAAAGCTAGCCAATATTGAGGCTAGTTTTGATAAATCAAAGATGACAGTTGCTGAGAAGACCAGGGAAGTAAAGGCCCTAGAAAATAATATAAAGGCCTTGGAGAAAGACTTCACTCTCCATAGAACCCTGGCTGAAATAAAAACAATTTTGTGGAATAAAATTGGCCAATCTCTTGCTGATCAATGAACAACAATACAATCCATTTTTGACCAAATAGAATTGATGGCTGTAGCTCAACATGAAACTCATAAGGCGAAAACATTGTTAGCTGATAAGCCTAAGTAAGCCAATCGATTGATTCACTTTTTGAATACTAGTACTAGTGACCAGTTGGCAGCACGGAACATCCAGAATAGGACAGAGACTATTGTAAGAGTCAAGAAGGTGTTGACCATGAGGAATTTTGTCCAAACCATAGAAAGAAAGTGCCAAGAGATGTAGATAGAGGTAAATGCCTTTAGACAGAGGATTTCAAATTTACAAACCAAAGGTTTACCCAACCTGGTTACTAGTGCTGGAAGGTTACTAAAACAGGAACAATATGCGAATAGGCTGATTACCTTTATACAAAATCAAATCACAACATCATCAAGCAGTACAGAAGAAGCAGTCCCTCCCACAAGGTAGAGTTTATATGACAAACTGGAGGACTTGTTTTACATAGAGCTTGAGGTAGCACACCTCTTTCCAGTTTGGCCGAATTATTATACATACACTAAAGCTGATAGAACATTATACATGTTGAGAAAACATCAATTTCCAACTAATGATTGGTGGCAAAGTCTGCTTCAGATTCTAAAGTAATTTTGATTCTCTTCTCATTTATTGTCTGCATAAGCAAGTTGCATTATGCGTCTCGGCTACCATAAAATTCAAATTAACAGTAGATGAAATTTGTGCTTATATTCAAAAGCACAGGATAGCACTACAGGACAGCACAACAACACAACATATCTAAGAATCAGTCACCCACCGACTGCCAGAGTCAAAGGGTCAACAGCACACAGGACACCTGCTACAATGAATAAAGAGCTTTTAATTCCTCAGTTATTGCTACGTGATTTTTCCACATATAGTTATTGATTATGTCAGGGTAGATGGATACATTGATGTCCAGATATTTCCCTATGGGATATTTTGTAAAACTGCTATATATACTTATCAAAGAGATGTATTATTGTTGGTGAGTTGGTGATTTTCTTTCTGGACTACACTGTAACATATCAGACTGTATTAATACAAAGTGTTGTTGAAGTTCACTGTGTTTGAATCATCTGAAGGTGGATTGGATGTTCTGGGACTTGCTACAAAATTCATGTGTCATGCTAAGGAACAATAAGTTATACTAAATCGTGTTTTATGTTCTCTATATTCGTAAATTCCATGTATGTTTCATGATCTTGATAACAGAGAAGAAGAATAGCATATGATTTGTTTGAATGCACCCTATGTTCAATCTCTGCTGTTGATTATGTTTTCTTCAGGATTAGTCAAGAACATGAATTCTTAACTGCTCATGTTTGCACTAATTCTCTCCTTTTGAATACTATTTAGGAATTCTTAACTGCTCCTGCATAATCTTCATACACTTTCCCTCTACCAGTATGATTGCCTTTCATTCCCTGATTCCATCCCATCATATTAATATTTGAAAATTGTTTCTAGCTTGCCTATCCTGCTCTGTAGCACTACCTTTTCAGCAAGAAACTCTTTCAACGATTACACTTCCAGTGACTCCATTGCCCAATGGAAAAAATAGTTATATACTTACACCCCAACTTTGTCTGAGATCACCATCCAACAAACTTAAAACAAAACCCTGTTCATCATAACTAACCTAAAATACTCCGAAACAAAGCTAAATTACAAAGAGAGAGCCCTCTCTGGTTGCAGGTAGGCTAGTACCTACAACTAAAAGATTGGTTAGTGGTTACCTTGGCAGTATTCCCTACAGGAAGCAGGGAACAACCTGAGTGATAACAGATTCAAATGAGAAAACCTCCTTTCTATATATAGGAGTCTAAGGAGTCACAATATAACCCAGCCAACCTAGCAATAATAATATAAAGCGACAAAAATAACAATAGAGGGATTTTATGGGGCACATTAATAAAAATATGGGGACAATAGGAGCACAAAACTATTAATAAGGGATACAACTACAATAGTAATGGGTCAATCAATAGTATTCTAGGGACCTATCAGGGAAGGGCGGTTAATAGCCAGGTGACCATGTAATCACATTCCATTTGTGGTGCTCATCAAACTCCCTTATCGATGACTCTATTAGGTTGAGACTTTTTCAATGCACCTTGACTGGAAATGTGCCCAAGTGGTATATAGAGTTTCCAGGGGGTAGCTTTACATCTTTCACCGATTTGGCTAACATTTTCCTAAATCATTTCCAGTTGCCCATCCGTTATGATGCTGGAATTGAACTTCTGGGCAATTTTTTTCAGGACACAACAACTCACATTTCTGATCATATTCATGAATGGAGATGGAGAAAGAGGCTAATTAAAGCTAAAATTCCCCTAGAATACCATCTCAAATGGTTTTTGAAATCTTTACAACCTGAAATCTCTAAGGATGTCTCCCTATCCAGAGTCTACTCTGAGGAGCAAGCTATTTTTAGGGCTCAGTAGTTAGAATTGATTTACTCTTAGTCTGGGATTCTACAAAAAATCTTGCTAGATGCTCCTAGAACTAGGGTTGATATAGCCAAGTCGAAGCCAAGTCCACATGCAGATGGTATCGTTGGATCTATAGACATAAATGCGGTGAACCTGTTGAGCCAATTGCAGCAGTTCTCTTTACAAACTGCTATGAACAACCAGGTCACATCATCTAACCCTTTGTCTTCTCAACCCTCTTTGGTTAATGTCATCCAATCTTCCAACCCCAAAGGAAATCAAAATTCCAATGGGAAAAATAAAGGAAGAGGTAAGGAAAAGAGTCAAGATGGGAAGACTGATGCAAATAAACCTGGCAATAATGCTGGTGGTGGTGGAAATGGGTCTAGAAAGAAAGTCAAGTTTCCATGCAAGCTATGTAATAAAGACCGTATAACTCATCTCTGCCCAAAGATTCAGGATGCTCAATGCTTGTTAGAGTAGCAAGGGACTTCTAACTCTCAAGCTGTCTTAACCAACCCTTTTCCCCAAGGGCAGCAACTGTCTGCTGGTGTAAGGTCAAATCCTGGTACCTCTGTACGAGGCAACCAGGAAGGGGAGAAATCATCAAATATTTTCATGATGGGTTCTAATGTCCATGTGGCCACTCGATCGTGTGATTACGGTGAAGCTAAAACTTCCAAGGACAAAACTGCTCCCGAAAATACTGACTTTCATATTAAGCGACCCCGTGTTGAGACTATACCATATATACCGAAAGGTTTCGCTAAATGTGTGACTATTAATCCTAATGCTAGGGCCACCCAGAATTACTCCATTGTCAAGGATTTGGCTTAGAGTCCATGCACCATGTCTGCTTTAGAGGTTATTCAGTCGTGTCTAGCTCAACGAAGTTCTTTACTTTCGGTGATAGGGGTAGTTGATCCAAATAACTTTTTAGTGCTCACTTTCGACATGCTTAATGTCAAAAAGTGACTCCCCCATCATATTGATTTTCAAATAAAGTCTACATACTGGGAAATTAACAATTTTCGTACCATTATTAATGAAGGAGCTTCCATGTTAGGCCCATATACTACTAGTGTAACCCCTTATTATTATTAGTACAACCCCCTTATTATATTGATGTACCCATGTAGTGCCCATATTGTTACTATTGTGCCCCATAGAAGCCCACTAATGTTATTATTGTGCCCTTACATTATTATTGTTTATGTTAGGCTCTGATTATATAATGACCCCTTAGACTCCTATATATAGAAAGGAGATCTTTTCATTTGTATCATCGAAGAATTGTTCATTTATTAATGTTAAAGGAGGTTGCCCCATCGAAGAGGCTGAATTCTAAGGCATTGATCTATCTTTTCTATCTTTTCTTGAGCTGGTTTCATAACATTTGGTATCAGAGCTTTGGATTCTAGGGTTTTGCTACTCCAAACAGGTCATCATGGCATTCTCACTATAAATTGTTTTCTGCGACGTTTCAAAAGTAAAAAAAAAAAACCCATTTGATAAGACATCGCGATAAATCTTGGGTCCGAATTTTAGAGTTGTTTGCACTATATTTACAGAGATATGATCTGAGAAATTTGGTCTTTGTGCAAAGTCCTAAATTACATTCCAAACAGGTGACCTGGGGAAAATCATCATAACTTTTTCTTTGAGCATTGGATTTAAATTTCGTAAGAAGTTACAGAAAGAGGACGGACTGTAGTTTCTTCTATATATTTTTCAGAGCTAAAGGACGAAACAATGACTCGTGGCACGTTTTACAAATTCGCTCTATGGAACTAGTCTATAATCAAGTCACTGTGGGAGATTTCTCATAACTCTTCCTTGGAGAATCCGATTTCGATTAGACTGGTGGCATTGGAAAGAGGAAACAGAGGGTTACTGCAGGTCGCAATTTTAGAACTTAAAGATCTGAAAGTACAGGGTTACAGTCATTTCAAGATCGAGCTCCTAAAATCAAGAAGAAACAAGATGAGGAAGTTTGATGGGAAGGATCCAGTAAATTGGATACTTCAGATGGAGCAATATTTTGATCTACATGGTGTACCACTCTTACAAAAGGTATGTATTGCATCTTCATATTTAGAACCGGATCAATTTTTATGGTATAAAGGTCTTTGTTCTCGTAAACAACTTGTTACGTAGTCAATTCTCACAGAGGAAATGATAGCACATTATGAGGATACAAAGAGCAACACCTTTTTTCTAGCAACACCACAACAATTGGAAAGAGTAAAAGGGCTTTGTGACATACTAGAAAGTAAAATTATGGCAACAACAAATTCTATCCCTCACAGCTATGAAGATGGAAGTGTTGTTTCTCCTAGCCTTCCACAACCTACAAGGGTTACACCACAACAATTGGAAGAAAAAAGAGAAAAAGGGCTTTGTTACAATTGTGATAGCAAATGCACTAAAGGTCATAAGTGTGTTGAGAAGAAATTATTTTACATAGATTATGAAGAGGAGGAAGAAAAGGATCAAGAAACATCAAAAGAAGAGGATATACGCCAAGATCCAACCCCAGAGATAGAAGAAATGAATCAGACCATATATTGTAAAGCATTGGCAGCAATTACCACTCCTCAAACTATCAAGATAGAAGGACATATCAAGAAGAAAAGTGTCCAAGAAGTTAAAGATCACATCGAGCATCAAGAAATGAATCTGACCATATCTTGTAAAGGATTGGAAGAAATTATCACTCCTCAAACTCTAAACATAGAAGGACATATCAAGAAGAAAAAGGTTCAAGTGGTGAAAGTTCACATCGTGCATCAACAACAAGTTCAATAACTTTTAAAGGACAATGCCAATTTGGTGCAAAATCAAATGAAACAACAGGTAGAACAACATCGTAGTGAAAATTTTTTTGATGTAGGTGATTCGGTATTTTTACTGCTACATCTCAAGAAAGATATTTGTGAGAAGGAAATGTTGGCAATACTACATGCACTTAAAAAATGGCGACCTTACCAAATGGGAAGACACTTCGAGGTAAAAATGGATCATGATAGTCTTAAATACTTTTTAGAACAACTATTATCTTTAGAAGAACAGAAAAAAGGTGTCACAAATATGTTGGGTTATGACCTTGACATCATCTATAGAAAATGGAAGCAATCTTTTGTTGTAGATGCACTCTCAAGAAAGGATGAGGATGTGGAAGCATTGTTTTATGCTATTTCTATTATCCAACCGGATTGGATAAACGAAGCAAGGGATGAATCGAAGAAGGATGAAGAAGTATGGCCACTTATTCAAAAGTTGCAAAAGATCCCAATTCAAACAATATTGCTAGAAATTGAAGAGGAAGGAAAAATCATATTGGAACCTGGATCAGTCACAGAAACAAGAACCCGACAGCTACGAAATCA
>APFE030154907.1:0-54960 GCA_000404065.3 Pinus taeda | reverse complement strand
CCAAAGCCTACTGATGCTACTCAAGCTGATGCTTGGCAAAAGAAGATTGCAAAATGTCGAAGGATTCTGTTGGAGGGCATGAAGGATCACATTGTGTCCAGCCTCCATGGAAAGGCTACTCCATATTTTATGTGGAAATCATTAACAGAATTATTCCAAAGCAAGAGTGATCAGAAGAAGCTGGTGGTCAAAGATAAACTCAGAAACATCAAATGCGATAAGGGTGACAGTATTCCCAAGTATCTCATGAAGTTCACTCAGTGTCGAGATGAGCTAGGAAGTGTGGAGGTTACTGTTGATGATGAGGACTTGGTGAGCTTGGCTCTCCTTGGTCTTCTGAAGAGTTGGCATTCCTATCAGGACTCTGTCAATGGTCAGGAGAAGTTGCCAAGATGGGAAAGACTATGGTCAGATCTTGTGCAGGAGGAGATCAGGCAGAGTACTAGGGACGGATCTTCGTCAAAGGGAGCTGATGAAGAGAATTTTGCTTTGGCTGCCAAAGAAAAGAAAGGGAAGAGCAAGAAAGCTTCTCAGTCTGGTGCGAAAGGCAAGAAGCAGGATATGTCCAAGGTGAAGTGTTTTCACTGTCACCAGCACGGACACTATGCCAAAAATTGTCCGCAGAAGAAGAAGAACAAGCAAGCTGCTGGATCTGCAGGGGGAGAGGCCTTAGCTTCTCAGTTTGAGCTTGATTTTTCATTGATCGCATGCTTGGTTTCAAGTGTGATGGGATCAGTCTGGTTCTTGGACAGTGGTGCGTCTTTTCACATGACGGGAGATAGAGATTTGTTCTCTGATCTAAAGGACAAAGATCTTGGAGTGCACATCGAGATGGGTGATGATGGTAGATATAGTGCGACCAGTATCAGTACCATTTCCTTTGAGAGGGAGTCTAGTAAACCCTTTGTATTGAAGGAATTCATGCATGTTCCAAGATTGAAGAAGAATATTATCTCTGTGGCGATGTTAGAAGCCAAGGGGTATGATGTTGTTTTCAGCAAGGGAAAAGCCTTCCTGCGCAGCAAAACAACTGCTGAGACCCGGAAGATAGGGGTTCGAGTAAGGAACCTTTATCAGTTTCATGTAGATGGATGCACAACAATGGCAGGAAAGGCAGAAGGATTGGTGAGCCGGGATGATGGCGAGTTGTGGCACAGGAGATTGGGTCACCTTCACCATGGAGCCTTGAAGATATTGCAGCAGATCACTACAGGGCTTCCTAAAGGCACACTTACGCAGTTAGATCAGTGCAAGGGGTGTACTTTGGGGAGTTTGTGAAAGCCACCTTTCACGAGAAGGATAGTCGCGCAACAACGATCCTTGAGAGAATTCACACAGACGTGTGTGGACCTTTCTCATTTGCTTCGACAGCAAAAAACAGGTATTATGTGATTTTTGTTGATGATTTCTCTCGTAAGTGCTGGATCTTCTTCATGCAGAAGAAGAGCGAGACATATTCAAAGTTCTGTGAATTCAAAGCATTGTTCAAGAAGGAGTCGGGGAAGAAGGTGAAGGCTCTTAGGAGAAATAATGGTGGTGAATACATCTCGGACGAGTTCAAGGATTTCTGCAAGGCAGAAGGGATTTGAAGAGAGCTCGTAGCTCCCCATAACCCATAGCAGAATGGGGTAGCTGAGCGGAAGAACAGAATGATCATGGGTGCTGCACGGGCGATGTTGCATTATCAGGGCCTACCCCTTCACTTGTGGGTGGAAGCATGCAATACAACATTTTATGTGAAGAACCGTTGTCCTCATAAGATACTTGGCATGAGTACACCCGAGGAGGCGTATTATGGTAAGAAGCCTGATCTTTCTCATTTGAGAATTTTTGGTGCTAATGTTTACATGCATGAGATGAAGGATGCCAAGAAGAAGTTGGAGTCGACCGCACAGGTTGGGATATTTGTGGGGTACACTGGTATGCCCCACAACTATCGTGTGTATTTGTCAGACAGTGGTAAAATTGTTGTGCGACAGGATATAAAATTTCAGGAGGAGAAAGCCATGAAGTGTTCGCTTGAGAGGGAACTACACTTTCATGCAGATGAGCATCTATTAGTTCCTAAGGATGAGATTCAGGACGTGGATCAGCCACAGGATGAGGTTCATGGAGTGGAAGAGACCACTCAAGCAGCGCCAAATAAACTTAACAACCTAGGATCAGCTTCATTCTCCGTCGTATCAGCCATTTTTTGTCATTAACACATTCATTATGATGACCATTGGGAGACACTCTTGCAACCTGAGTTCTTAAGTACTGATATCTGCAGTACTGATATCTGTTACCACAGGCGCCTGAGCACGAGTTAGACGTTTATTACCATTAATCTCTTGACTTCCATGTCTGCAGATATCATGAACAATTTCATGGTACCCATGTAGACAGTTCCAGTGAATTGCCTGCAACGAATTTCTATATAACTACTTATTGATAATGGATGAATGTTATGTATAATTAATTCTAAATGATAATTAGAAGTAGCTATATATTGAAAAGAAAATTCTTATAGTCCAGGGAAAGAAATGACTATAAGAAGACTACACAGAAAAATGAGAAGCCTTTTGTATAAAGGCACCTACAAGAAGATAAAGTAAAGTAGGGACCTACATCAAGCCACACCATTTTCAAAAGGAAAAACACTACAAGCCCCAAGTCATCAAGCAATCAATGAAGTCCATTTGAAGAAAGCAACTTGAAGGACATCAAGATCCACTGAAGGCAAGCCATCAAGTCTTCAAGAAGAAATCAAGTCCACTATATCTCAAACTTTGTCAAGTAAGTATATGTTCCCTTCTCATTTTACATCAATGTCTTTTTGCAAGGAAAGCAATAAATTGGTTGTGACCACTAACTTCCTTGCATGGAAGAAGAAGAAATCAAGTCCACTATATCTCAAACTTTGTCAAGTAAGTATATGTTCCCTTCTCATTTTACATCAATGTCTTTTTGCAAGGAAGGCAATAAATTGGTTGTGACCACTAACTTCATTGCATGGAAGAAGAGGAATGATTTGCTTCTCAAGGAGAATGAACTTATAGAACATATCAAAGGGAATATCACTATTCTTGCTAACAAACTCAAGCCTTAGCCAAGTACAATAAGGATGAAACAATAGCTCAAAGGGTTCTAATAGAATCCATCAAAGACTCTCATTCATTATGTCTAGAAACTTGAAACATCAAAACAAATATAGAGCTATTCTCAATAAGCACAACTAGAGAAGTGATATCTCTTAGAAATCATTTGTATAAAATGAACATATCAAAAGAAGGAATAACTCCATATTTCATGAAGATCTATGAGATGAGGGATCAATTTTAAAAACTGGGAGAAGTCATGGCTCTCAGAGAAATGACAACAGTAGTATCAATGCCCTACCTAAGGATTACGTCAACTTCACATCAAGCATATATGCCAATAAGGAAGCTACCCCACTAAGTGAAGATAGAGGACAATTGACTCAAAGCAAAAAAGGATATGGGATGAAAAGAGAAAGCATTTGCAACCATGGCCAAGAAAAAGGGAAAATTTGGCAAATTTGGTCCACTAAGAACAAACAATATAGACATGTCCAAAATCCAATGCTTTGGATGCCAAGAATATGGACACTACAAAAGGAATTGTCCAAAACTTAAAAAGGACAACAACAACAAAAGTAACCGGGAAGGATTTCACATGACTAGAGACATGAAAGAAGAAGATAAGAAGCAAAAAAAGGAAGATCCTCCAGATTTCTACCATGACTAAGTCTACTTCTTTACTTTAAATCTTCTTTCAAATTTTTTAGTAGTATAGGAGCATGTAGGAATAGAATAAAAATCCATGGCTAGAAACATCTTCTAGAATCTAGAGGCATGATGGACATAGAGTTCAAAATACTCATGTGGAAGGAGCATTTATAAATAGAACAAAATGCATGGTTAGAAATATCTTCTATAATATAGCTCAAGATATTCATATGGAAGGACCATACCTTTTATTCCACCTCATCCATGATAAAAGAATAAGTGATCATGATTGTAAATCCTAGAAGGCCACCATCATCAAAATAAAGAGACATTGGCAAGATGAGGATTTACAAGATCCTAAGACAAGAATCTTCAAAAAAAGGTTCATAAATAAGAGTAGATTTGTCAACAAGAATTCCATTCATTGAATACAAAGAAGAATGATTTGCAAGCAAGTATGGATGAAGAAAATCAGGGCTACATCAATCAAGAAGGACCATCAAATGAAGCTCAAATTATCAAAGTAGAATCAAGATGAGGTATATATACACGAAAATGTAAAGTTAGGTCATGGTATACATTATTGAAGTCATGGGAATAGATCTAAGACATGATAAAGTACAAAAATATATCTTTCCCGGAAGACATACTCAAGAGCATGTAAAAATAAACAAGAGAGGTGCTCACATAGGGATCATATAGTTGTTGACTATATGAAGCAACTATAGAAGAAAATACTCTACTGAGTACAAGATTGCTAACTAAAATACATCTGACTAAGGAATGCTTACTAGTTCAAGTAAGCAGGAAAATAAGAAAGTGTTCTCATGGGGAAGTATAAGGAGAGACAATCCTCTATATATAAAGGGTGTCCACTACCTCATAACTACCAATACTAACCTATAAAATCAACTAGAAATAGATTTCAAGGAAAAGTGAAGGAAGGACAAAGATTAATGGGTCTCCAAAGAAGGAAGAAAAGCTAAGCTTTGGAACTATTTCTAGGGAAAATTATAGTAACTCATGCAAGAAAAAAGAGGGTTGTCTGCTGTTAGCAAAATCAAAATCATATATTCATCTTCATTTGGGCTTGAAACTTAGGCCTACAAGCCCTCCCACTAGAGAGAAGAAGAGACTCTCTCATACTAAGGAGAAAGGAACCAAATACACTACTGAACCTCCCACATGTACTAGAATTTAGGGCTACAAAACTATCATATCATGTGTGTACCTACACATTGAAAAAGGAGTTCAGTTGGTCAAGAAGAAGGAATAAATCATCATTAGTCAAAAGATTCACTAGAGATCAAGGATAAGTGTCTCTTCTAGGGAAAGTACAAGAAGGACTACCAACAATTTTAAGAAGAGCAAAGTGTAGGTAGAAGGAGAAAAAAGTGTTGGAAGAAGAGAAACAAAGTGTCAAGGAACAAAGTACAGGGAGGAGGAACTACTTGACTTGTGTTTACCAGTTATTCTAGTAAAGGATCTAGGGTTTGGCATTGATCAATAAGAAGCTTCAATAGGAGAAATTTACAAAAGAGTTTTCCTCTCTAAGAGAGATATGTTTTGGCCTTGGCAGAGAGCCAATATCTTGTGTTCTTGGTTCTTGTGTTTCTTTTGATGAAGTAACACACACACTAATAATAAGAAGATCAAGCCAAGATAAATTGTAAAAGTGATTCAGAAATTGTTATCAAGTTTAGAAGAATCCTATTATACATAAATTGCCTTGATTCTTCAACACTACATTGAGTCATGGCATGCACTCCGATGAGATGTGTTGGAGTATGGCATTAAGAGTTCACATGATGGAGGTATGATAATTGACACAATGGTAGTTGCAATGAGGCATAATGCAAGCATGAGATGGAGGGGGTTGATCTTCCAAGCATGAGATGGGGCAATGTGTGAGACTTGTGGCACTTTTGTTGATTGCTAATGGCCTTAAATATTTAGGGAAATATCACAATCTCAATCAATGTTAAGTTGATATTTTCTTGCAAAAATTGTAATAAAATATCTTACAATGAACAAAAATAAATAAATGCTCATACCACAAACAAAATTAGATGAAGGGAACATCCTTACAGACATACAATGATACTATATACATAAAAAGAGATGAGAAAAGGCAATTTTCACATCTTGCTAATAATAAATTACTAATCCTAAGCCTAATCCATTTTCCAATCAACACCCAAACATGGATATTTGTTGATTTATTTTCCACAACAAAGTAATAATAACACAGATAACATTCATATCTCAATAAAGAGTGCAACAATAAATTCCATTAAAAAAAAATCATACACACCCGTCTTAACTTTTATAAAAAACAAATAAAATAAAAATAAATGATATTTAAGTACCAAAATACTACGTTTTTTTTTTCTAACTAAAAATATTATAAACCAATTCTAAAGGAAAAAAGATAATAAAAAGTAATGAATTCATTACTGATGTTATTTAATTACTTGCAGTAGATAACATTACATGCAGTAATACCAGATTCAGTAACATAATTACAATGAATTATATCAATACCAACGCAAATGAGCAAGAATAAATTCCATGAACCGAAACCAGAGACATCAAATCCAAAGTAACTAACCTTCTATAATTAGGTTTTACAGTAAATTCCATCACAACAACCTAAACGAGAGACATCAAATCCTAAGTTACGACCTTTCTATAATTGGGTTTGGGTTTCAGAGAAACCATCTAATCTTCATCCATCCAACTATCTTCAGATGTCTCTATTTCCTTCAAAGATCTCATTTTCTTCGCAGAATTCCTTGCTAGCCGCCTTCGCTTCAACGATCTCGAAACTGAAACGTTGTTGGCCGACTCGCCAACGGTGTCCTCTGGTGAAGAAATACCTTCGGATCCCGTTTCTACCCTTGCTTCCCAAACGGAATCATCTTCTTTCACCTCTGATCGTTTTTTGGCGCGCCTCCGTTTACATCCAGATGTAACATCTGGAAATGGATTGGGAGGCTTCTGTGAAAATAAGCTTACCAACCTAACATCAACTTCAGATTCGTTATGGGGACCATCAGGAGACATGGGAGAGCTTGTAATCTGAGAGTCTGATTCAGTTGGTTCTGGAATACTGGTATCTGTTACAGAAGCCTCCCGATCTGAAGAAGTTGTATATTCACTAGAATTAGTCTCTTGGCTTCCATGTCTGCAGATATCATGAACAATTTCATTGTACCTATGTACACAGTTGATATGAATTGCCTTCTCGGGTGGAAATTTTTCTTTCAAATATGGTCTGAGTGTTTCAGCACAAGACGTAACGACATCCATGGCTAACGAATGGGCAGCCGGTGAAGAGTTCCTCCTTTCTCTTCTTAGGTTGATGAGAAAAACAGATAATAATTCCTGAGAAATTTCATCACTTTCTTCAAGAACGAACCTCATAATCTTTTTCATGGAAGCACATACATCTGCAGAATAAGCATGTTGAGAAACAGCAGCAAAAAAATGTTTGCACATCTCACAGAGGAGGTCATCCATTCCAAGATTCAACATGACTGTGCTAAGCTTGATTTTTTCAACAATCTTGAGAAGGGAAAACCTTCTTGCAAAGGAGGAACTGTTCATCTCCCCCAGATCTTGAAAACTTTCTACAATGAGCTCTAAGATTTCTTTCATTACCTCATCGTCGTAAGGCTCGTAGGGTGCTGTTATTTTGGCGATTTGGCCGAGGCAGTTGAGGACCAGCAGCCTCACATCTCTGTCTTGGTGCCTCAGGAGGTGTTCCTCTACCAGTCTGTTCATTGATAGGCGAAGTCCATGGCGCAGTGACCGAGACATCGAACTAGGAAGTGCTTGTTCCACCATGGATAAACAGAACTCCACTTTTTCTAGGGCTTTAAGTATTCCCGTGTTGGTATCAGATGCATGTTCCAGCTGCGTCCCTGCTTCATACAGTCTGCGATGAAAAGCTTTCCCATCCACAAACTCCATTATTCCCTCAAATCGTGTCCGCTCAGTTTCAGAGAAAAAAGTACAAAAATGCATATAAACAAGTAGAATGAAGGCGAGACGATATGTATAATTATATAGTCCATGTTTTTCATGGAGGCACATTCGAGTTTGACATGAGACGTAATGGTCGGCCAAGTTCCTATAATTATGTTTTTGGTATGCTGGAAGCTCCAATTATATCATTTGTATATAATATTCATTACATTAATCATTATAATAATAACTTAATTTTAAAATTACGGAGAAAATGTGATATACCATTTATTATAATATTTTCTGGGCTTTAAAATTGCTTCCGGAGGAAGTGAAAGTCTAATTTTTTTTATAGACCAACCAATGGAGGTAATTTAAGTGATATGGTTTTTTTTTTTTCTCCATAACACCCATTGATGTTGTGTCTACTATTTAGTTTCACAATTTATAATTATTTTTTCATGTGGTAATAATATTATAATAAATTATTTAAATTTTTTTTATAATATAATTTTAACTTAATGGTAAGACCATATATTTTATGAAACAAGAGATTTCTAATCATCTAATTTTTAAAGTTGTGGTCATCTCATATGTTTATGAAACCAGGGACCCTAATTATCTAATTTCAAAGTTTTGGTTATGTCTTTTTTAATGATACAATGCATTTTAGATTTTCATGATTAGACTATTCTACAACAAAATTTTATTAATCTTAGGATTATATCATATCCATTAAAACAATAATAATGATGATTTAGTTTTAAGTTCACAATCAATCTAGTAAATCTAGTAGTACATGATGTATTTTTTTTAATATTCATTACTTTAGTAATAATTAATTTTTTCTAGAAAAAAAACCTAATTTATATTAATGAAAATAAAAATTAACAATCCATCAAAAACCCATAGTAAGGCAGTAAATCTGACAAAAACACCACAAAAACCCCAACAAGCCCCACAAAATTGACAACATTAATGAAAATGACGATGAACGAAAGCAATAAAGGGCCACAAACGAGAGTCCATAGGAATATGATCTTGACCTTTCAAAAAATTCACGGATCCATATCTTAATCTCGATAACTCTGGAAAAAAACCCGAAATGAAATGCACACACACAATGTTAAGCATGCCATCTATGAACCTATCCTACATAATAGATGTGGGTCTTTGTAGATTGAAGTTTGCCGCACAGAGAATGGAATCTGTTATCACTCCACACTGCCCGAGGCTGAGAAGGAGACGAGCGGAGGTAATTGTTGGCATTATGATGTATGTGTTGTACTTGATGACAACCCTCTCATAGAAGAACAATTCACGTATACAAAACCAGATGAGTCTACAGAAGAAATATCAGATGTGATAGAATACATGGGATGTAGGACAAAGGAATGATATGACAAATTATAGTGTAGTAGTGTTATTTTCGGGTTCTGCAGGTGCATCGTTGAAAAGTTGTGGTCATTGACAGGTTGCGCAGGTGCGCCTATTGCTGGGGGTCGTTGATGCATCATCTTGTTGTTGAATCTTGTCTATGGTTGTACACAGGTGGATACGCGTACATATGCTAGTACAGTCGCGTGGGTATGACAGAGACCATCTAACACAGGTTCAGGGGGAGCATATATTCTTCTAATAATGCATTGTTGGCATTATCTTAGAAGTCCTTCGTTTGATTCCACATTTGCTTTTGGTGGAATAGATGCTTGATTGATAGATACTGTTGATGATAATTGTGGATAGCTAATCCTTTTGTCTCTATTTATTTTCATATCAAGGTCATGTAACGACCTATTTTGGTTTCCCCACTATGCGTGGGATGAATGATGTATGTTCTTGTTTTATTCCCCTTTGGATTGGAGATGGATGTATGTATGAGTCTTTGATGTTAGCAAGGTCACCTATGATGTATGGAGTCATGTTCTTTCTTGTAGAACATATTTTGTAGACATTGTTTATAGTGAGGGGGAGCATGAACAGCACTTCAGCAGAGCAGGGATCTTCAGCAGCTTTGTACACCTTGCATATATAGCAGGTCCTCAGGGGAGAATGGTTAGCGGAATGGTCCGCCTTTTGCCCTTGATGTCAAAGGGGGAGAGTGATTAGGTATTGTTTCCATCAAGTCCAAAGGGGGATATTGTTGGCATTATGATGTATGTGTTGTACTTGATGGCAACTCTCTCATAGAAGAACAATTCATGTATACACAACCAGATGAGTCTACAGAAGAAATATCAAATGTGACAGAATACATGGGATGCAGGACAAAGGAATCAGATGACAAATTATAGTGCAACAGTGTTATTTTCGGGTTTCGCAGGTGCATCATCCAAAAGGTGCGGTCATTGACAGGTTACGCAGGTTTTGATCTTATGGTTTTGGTCTGTGGTTTTTCATCTAAAGTATCGAAGTGAGGTTTTGGATCCCTAGTATTGGATCTCTATGGTTTTGGTCCATGGTTTGAGAAAGCCCTAGACTATAAAAAGGAAAGGAGATCATTTGGCCTATTCACTTGTGTATGTTGAATATCTTAAGAGCAAGGTCTGAAATTTTGGTGATTGATTTGTGAGTGATAACTAGATTTGAATCAAGCAGAAACCTGAGCATTATAAGGTGGATCTACTGATGGGTCGAGATCTCTTTGGCGCATGATCAAATCTGCGAATTTAACAGTCTGGGGTATAATTGAGGGCTAATAAAGTGTTTATACCTGAAGGTCCGCATATGAGATACAGCGCAGGTGTGGAGGTGTGCAAGCGAGAAGACAAATCAGGTGCGGAGTTGCGTAGTCGAGTAGACAGCGCAGATGCGGAGGTGTGCACACGAGAGGATGAATCAGGTGCGGGTGTGGAGGTGCGCAGAATAGAAGACAGAGGAGGCGCGGAGCTGCGTAGGCTAGACGCAGTAGAAGTGTGGATATCTGCAGGTTTCTATTGGTGAAGTTGCGGACTTTTCCTTGAAATATATTTTGGTTGCTTTTTGTCTATTGTTGCAGAATTCTGGGTTTAGAATCAGTGTCTGGCTACTGGTATTGTTTTCTGGTTACTGCATTCTGAGAAGCTATTGGTTGTTTCACATGTACTTGATGAATATTTAATGTTCATGGATCCAGTATGAAAATTTATGAAATGTGGTCCCTAGAAGAAAATAGAAGGTTGTAGCCTTCTGCAGGTTGAAGCCTGCGTACTAGTAAAGGACTGCACGAGCACAAAATCATTGTAAAAAGATGTTTCTAATTGAAAGAAGATAGAGACATATTACAGGAGGTGGTTTTCACCCACATAGGGTTTCCACCTTATATCTTGTGTTCTTTCATGTGACTGTTGCTCTATTTTTGTTCTTGTTATATGGTTCTCACACACAGATTAATATATTGTAAGTTTGGGAGGTATACACAACTTTCATCTACAAATATTTGTATAAATTGAAAAGAGTTTGATAATACTCATTCACCCCCCCTCTTAGTGTTATTTCCAAGAATAACCTCAAACCAAGCTTTTAGACTGGTAGCTAGCCCTACCAAACCACAGAGTGATCTCTCTATGATTTCACAGCCAAAAAACATCTGAAGGAAGAAAATATATTAGGGTAGGTATGTTCTGCTCTAAGGTTTCAAAATTTAGGGGTTTCTCAATGAATAATGAGACAAGGAACTAGGGCTAGGGTTTCAGAGAACTATGTTGCAGAAATATGGAGGAAGGTAGTTATGTTTCAGTGACACTTTAGGCTTTGTCAGTGTAGTGTAGGGTAGAAAAAAAAGGACCAAAATGAGCATGGAAAGCATGAATTCATTCATGAGAAGATGAATAACAAAAACATGAAATTCCTAACAAAACTGAGCTTAAACTTAAGAATTTTATTTCTTAACTCATATGAATATCACTGAATGAAAAGAGATGGAAAGAAGATGAATTATTCATTAATAGAAGTGAATTGCAGAAGAAAAACAATGGCATAAGATCATACCACATGAATTCCTGAATAATAGTTGCAATTGGCTTATATTACTACAAAATGATCAAGTACAATAGCTCCACTAGACTCTCAAGCATCCAACCATCTCTATGGCTTAGATTGGATTACATATAGACCAAAAACAACATCCCCCTCTTTTATGGGTCGAATTTCTTAGTATAGAATAAGTTTACACAAATCTCTCTAACCAAACCTAATGACTAGGGAGGTTAAAACGAACTGCAAAATTGTTGCAAAACTGATTGATTTGACCATAAGAACCTATACAAGCATGAATCTACTCAATTTTTACTTTGACAAACATAATTACACCTCAATGCATCATCACAAACCTTAAAATGACAAATTACATCAACAAAATTTGAACTAGACTGAGCAAACTCAGAAAAATTAGTTCCAAGAAAAAATTTAGTGAATTGCATGAAATGTAGCATGCGTGGAGAAAACATAGTGTGTTTCTTGTAAGTGTCTTTTGGAGGGGTTCCCAATATCCAAATCAAGATATGAAAAATGCTGGAGAAAACGATGTCTGTCTAATACACCATAGAATGTTGAAGCACTAAAAAAGATTGCTTCTAGACTTCCAAAAACCATTTCTCCTACAATTACTCCAAAAACATAGTGTGCCTCTCAAAAACATGGTAGAAAGGTGTTTTTTTGGTACTTTTTTTTTTTTTTGACCTACTAGAATGTGCTGAAATGGAACTCCAGTTGGATAATTTTTATGTGGAGGTAAAAAAGAATCGAGAAATGTAAACATTTTGTCAAATGGAGGCCCACATAAAAAAACGTAGCGTGGGGCATGATACCTTTTCGGACAAAAAACTACGTAAAATTTCTAGGCTTTTTACAAAAATACACCTCAAAGATGGAGCAATATCTCTCTAACCATGTAACATTTTGCAAAACTACAAGATGTTTTTATAGATAAGGATGTTGTGACGAAAAAATTCTATCAGGTTTTGGAAATTCATTTTCATTTTCTCAAAATCCATGCAAAAATATCATGACTAAAAGAAGAAATTAACTTGGAAAATTTTGATTTTCTAAAATATGTCTCCAAGAAAGTTGCATATCTCTGAATGTGTGATACTATGTAAAAACTGAAGGATGCTTTTTCCCTTGTTCTATGATTGACAAAACTCTCTTTCACAATTTTCAAATTCATCTTCCTTAATTCAGAAACTAATTTTGAGTTAACATTGTCGCTATGTGTGGAAAATGACCTCAAAACCCTAAAATTTATTCCAATTAGATATGTTGATATGCTGAAGTCTATCGTTGATTTTATGCTTTTACTATTTTCAAGTTGGTGGCAAAGAGGCTTATCAACCTGGCATGGTATCACACTTGTTGAATTTTTCTCACAAAACCCTAGGGAGCCCACTTCTTCGCATGACCTTTCGATGAATGGTGAAGCATTGATCTCATGGGTGTAAGTTGGCTCAAATATAGACACTTGACCTCCTTTATTATATTTCTTCAACCCACTTTCCATGATTTTAATTTGCATAGCAAAACCTTAGATGGATGAAAGGGGAAAAAAACTGATTTTTACTTGGGAAAACAAGGGATGAGGCTTAATGTCTTGAGGTGAGGGGATAGAGGGGTTAGGGAGGAGTTATATTAGTAGGAAACATTTAGGAGGTAGGGAAGTGTGTTGGGAAGCTTAGGGAAGTGAAAAATTAGATAGGGAGTGAAGGGATGAGTGGTAGGAATAGAAACACAATCCTAACCCTAATTTCCAACAAAACCATAGTGTACAGACTAGGGTTAGCTCTAGGACTTAGGGGAATGAGGGAGGAGGGATAAGGAAACCTAGGGGAAGTGTGCATAAGTGTGGGGAAGGGTAAAATGTGAATGGAAATAGGTTTTGATGTGTGCAAAGTAAATAATAGTGCCAAAGGAAGAAAATGTAGCATGAAACCCTATGAAAGGTCTCCCCACTAAAAGGCTAAAAAAATTGATGATTGGAGGTGGTGCTTTGCTTAAACTTACTTGTAGATGAGCTCAGGAGAGCTTCACCTGTAGGAGAGAATGTTTGGAAATGTTCCTTTACTTCACACACTGAAAATGTAGCAAGCTAGAGAAAACATAACGTGAGGCTGAAATCATAACATGGAAGACACAAAATGTAGCGTGAGGTGGAAAACGTAGCGAGAGGATGCAAAACACCCTTTGAGACTAGAAATCAATGTTGAGGTTGCTTGGAAGACTTGCAATGACCAATTGGAGCTCTATACAAACGAGATGAGTAAAAGAAATGCTTGAAAGATCCTTTAAAACACAAAACACCTTTTTTAGCAGATGCCATGACATGGCATTATACCTCATTGATTGGAGAAATATCTTTATGAACTGAAATATTACCTTTACCTTTATTAAATTTGCTCACTAGTATTCTAACTCACTTAAATGAGGACTGAAGACAATAAACATAGCTCTATTTACTTAAAACCGACATGGTGATGACAAAACACATGAAGACATAGACTAAGATCCATATGATGACATTTTAACTCATTCATCACCTGTAACACCTGAATGATGGCATGACCATGACGAATGATGATAACCATGAATATTGAAGGGAGTAGCAATGACCTATACACACCAACCAATGATCAAATGTTTATTTGAAAACTCATTTGAAATCATAAAAATTTGACCTAAATCCCTAGCAAAAAATATTGAAAGAGTATATTTGATCACTGATGACTGACATGACTGAAAGGCACTAAAATTCACTCCAATGGGGATGGAAAATCCTTCTGAGATGCCAAGAACACAATAAACCAAGTAGCCTTATCCATTGGGCATGGAGTCAAAAATAAAGAGACCAAACTCAACACTGAAAACCTAATTGACAAACTGAACCAATTGAACTAAAAAGCTAACTTGACTTACATTTGGTAGTGGCCCATCGGGATCTTAGGGCCTTCACCCCAGGCTTCAAATCAAGATGAAAATCACCCACCTATTGAAGATACAGACACACACACACAATAATGTGATGTGATCGGTCTAGTGTAACCAATCCAATAAATGGCTACTTATTTGAATCATGCTCACACATTCCTTGAGAAGGTAGAAAAAAAAATGGTGGCAAGCTCCAAGTGTTCACTAAATATGTGCTCATCATCCATAGATACAAGAAAACTCCTTTCTCCCATATGGATGCAACAAATTGGCAAAAGGGTCTTCAAACAAATGTACAATGATATTTTTCTAATCCAACAGATTGTACTTTTTCTCTAGGTGGTCTTTATACCATGAATGTGAACTTTCATTTTCATCCTTAATCTCGTGCAATTATAATTTGTAATTTTCCTCATATGACTGTAAATTTTCAAATGAGCTTTGTAATGAGACTCCTGCTGAGCAATACAATGTAGCCGACTACCTGAACAAATTTTTATCATTTGGGTTTTTAAGCTCATAGCTAGCTAATGGAGAAATACTTTGACTACATATATCATCCAAAACATCATCTATTTGATCATGGAGAACCTGAGAAGACTTCTATAACTTGTTATATATCAGTTCTAATGACACTACATGATTTTCTATAGGCTTGTCATTCTTTTCTTCAGGAATATTATCAAAACGTTTCTTCAAAAACTGAAATGAATGAAAAATTAATGGTAAAAACTTATGCCGCATCAATTCATCATATGTTTCAACTTCTAATCTTTCATTTGTGTTTTGAAACTCAATGTAACTCAACGGCTATGATTCTGGAGCGAAATAGACTTCCATATCACAAGTGACATCTTCAAACAATTCATGAGAAGGCTACCCATTTATATCGTTGACAACTCACCTATGTGCTTGCTTATAATTTTCCATTATTATTTCAAATGAGGAGAAAAAGAAGGGTAATGAGTCTTGATCAAGAAGTTCATTTTCTTTTTGATGCTCAATATCAAAACTAAAAGACGGTTGATTTCTAATCTTAGGACAATTTTCTCTCATAAATTGAAATGAAGTGAAACATAAAGGTAAATACCCTTCACCTGCTTTGAAATTTTCTATATTTTCTTAATTTCTATTATAATTGATATGCACAAGATGAGTTCTATATTTGTGTTGTTGTAATTGAACTTTCTCCTCCCAAAAACATGGCCTTGATTGCCTTGAAACGTTAGCCTCCATTTCGACAGCAAAATCATCATCATATTGATAATGCTTGGGTAAATCATCCATATAAACAATGTGGCCAGAGATACACATTAGATCTATAGATTTCTTCTCTATGGTTTTATCTACAAATTCATTTCATGACTTTCCATAAATGAATACAAAAAAAATCATTTTCTGACCTATGGTAACTCGGATTAGTAGGAAAATGGTTAGGGCCATCAACCTCCGCTTCTTCTGCAATAAGTGGGATGCTTTCTTTGAACAACAACTTCACATATCATGGTGTTATTTTGCATCATTTCCTCCATTGTGCTTACTAAAATGTCGAGATTCACTTTGAAAGATGTCAGGTACTCCTTCGTTATGTTCTCCCTCGATTCTTCCTTCAACTTTGACCTTTTGACTAGAAAATTAGCTTCCACAACTATTAGATTGTCTTTCATTTATTCAAGTGTTATAGTGTTCCTTTCTCTCAATTGAAACTCCATTTCCAAATCAAGGGCATCTGGGTAGTTTAGGAGAGCTAAACCAGGTGGCGGTCTTAAATCAGCAGGCATTGAATGGTATACATGATTGAATCTAGTTGAAAAGTGTTGCACTATTTCTCCTGCCGTCTTTCCAAATGATTATATTCTTATAAAACCATAAAAGTATCCCTCTTGATCACCAATTTATCAAGAAAGACTTCCACAAACTAATGGAAATAAAAAATGCTTGTAGTTGATAAGTTCTTGAACCATTTCTTAGCTTTGCCTTGCAAAGAGAAAGTAAAAATCCTGATACTGTCATCACCTTCTTCAACCTCAAAAAGGTTGAGAAAATTTTCAAAACTCTAAATTTGATTTTTAGGAGTGATTTTACCATATTCTTCATCAAACCTCGGAAGATATTTGTAATAATTTTCAAGGAAATCATGGAGTATAGGACTTAAGATGAGTGGCTTGTATCTATCTGGAATTTTACAAGGTATAGGAGTATGTATAGAGGATATAGGATTAGTCTTGATCTCTTGGGGATCATCAAGTTGAAGATGGTCATCATAAGGTTCAGAAGGAGGGTCTTCGCCAAGATCAAATTTTTTATTCACAGTCTCCAAAGGAAACGAATCAAACGCGGGTCTGAGATCTTTTCTCAAATACAGTATACTTTGGAAAACCTTCTTAACATTCTGAGGGAAAGAGAAGAAATAATTTATGACAAAGAACATGAAGTCTTAGATGAAATTCCTACTTGAATACGTGATATTCCCATATTTTTCTTTAATTCTCCTGTTGGTAATGTTCATCCTCCAGTGGAGTCCTTGAATTAAATTTGAAACTAATTTGGAGTCACCATGTGAATGATTTCAGCCTTCCTGTGTGTGACCGCTATCCACCATCAACAATCAAATCTTTTCCTTATCATTTTTCCGGGGGAGGATATGATCTCTCGTTTCCCCACCAACGATGCTAAAATATTATCACTCCCCCAGGCTTAGAAGGAGACTGACAGAGGTAACCACAAACTGAACTTTAGTTTGGTAGATAGCCCTACGGAACCAGAGAGGGATCTCTTTATGATTTCACAGCCAAAAATGAGTAGAGGAATAAAATATATTAGGCTAGATATGTTCTTCTCTAAGGTTTTGAAATTTAGGGTTTTCTACTTGATTAATGGGCCAAGGAACTAGTGCTAGGGTTTCAAAGAACTCAGTTACAGAAGTATGGAGGAGCAAGGTAGGTATGTTTCAGTGACACTTTAGGCTTTGTCGGTGTAGTGTAGGGTAGAAAAGAAAAGGATAAAAATGAGCATGGAAATCATGAATTCATTTGTTAGAAGATGAATAAAAAAAACATGAAATTCCTACCAAAACAATCTTAAACTTAAGAATTCTATTTATTAACTAATATGAATATCATTAAAAGAAAAGACATGGAAAGAAGATGAATTATTCATTCGTAAAAGTTAATTACAGAAGAAAAACATTGCCGCAATATCATAGCACACGAATTCCTGAATAATGGCTGCAACTTGATTGTATTACTGCAAAATGATCAAGTACAATAGCTCCACTAGACTCTCAAACATCCAACCCTCTGTATGGCTTAGATTGGGTTACATATAGACTAAAAACTACATCCCCCTCTGTTAGGGGTCGAATTCATTAGTATAGAATTAGTTTACACAAATCCCTCTAACCAAACCTAGTGATTAGGGAGGTTAAAACAAACTCCCAAATTGGTGCAAAAGTGATTCATTTGACCATAAGAACCTATACAAGCATGAATCTACCAAATTTTTACTTTGACAAATAGAATTACACCTCAACGCATCATCACAACCCCTAAAAGAACAAATTTCATCAGCAAAAGTCAAACTAGACTAAGTAAAATGAGAAAACTTTGTTCCAAGCAAAAAACGCAGCGTACTTGGAGAAATCATAGCATGTTGCTTGTAAGTGACTTTTTGAGCAGTTCCCAAGCTCCAAATCAAGATCTAAAAAATGCTAGGGAAATATTTGTCTGTCTACTACACCATAGAGTCTTCAAGCACTAAAAAATACTACCGATATGCCTCCAAATATTTCTCCCACAACTACTCCGAAAACATAGTGTGACTCTAAAAAAACATGGTAGAAAGGTGTTTTTGGTAATTTTTTGACTTTTGACCTGCCAGAATGTGTTGAAGTCCAAATCCGGTAGGATAATTTTGATGTGGAATTCAGAATAATCCAGAAATGTAAAACATTTTTCAAATAGAGGTCCCTGACAAAAACGTAGCATGGGGCACACTACCTTTTTGGACAAAAACTATGTAAAATTTCTGGGTTTTCTACAAACATAAGCCATGATGGAGAAATCTCTATCTAACCATGAAATTTTTTTAAAAATTACAAAGCTTCTTTTAGACTAAGACCCATATGATGACATTTTAACTCTTTCATCACCTGTAACACCTGAATCATGACATGACCATGATGAATGATGATAACCATGAATATTGAAGGGAGTAGCAATGACCTATACACAGCAACCAATTATCAAATTTTTATTTGAAAACTCATTTGAAATCATAAAAATTTGACCTAAATCCCTAGCAAAAAATATTGAAAGAGTATATTTGATCACTCATGACTCACATGACTAAAAGGCACTAAACTTCACTCCAATGGGGATGGAAAATACTTGTGAGATGCCAAGAACACAATAAACCAAGTAGCCTTATCCATTGGGCATGGAGTCAAAAATAAAGAGACCGAACTCAATACTGAAAACCTAATTGACAAACTGAACTAATTGAACTAAAAAGCTAACTTGACTTACATTTGGTAGTGGCCCATCGAGATCTTAGGGCCTTCACCCCAGGCTTCAAATCAAGATGACAATCACCCACCTCTTGAAGATACACACACACACACACACAGTAATGTGATGTGATCGCTCTAGTGTAACCAATCCAATAAATGGCTACTTATTTGAATCATGCTCACACATTCCTTGAGAAGGTAGAAAAAAAACGGTGGCAAGCTCCAAGTGTTCACTAAAGATGTGCTCATGATCCATAGATACAAGAAAATTCCTTTTTCCCATATGGATGTAACAAATTGGCAAAAGGGTCTTCAAATAAATGTACAATGAGATTTTTCTGATCCAACAGATTGTAATTTTTCTCTAGGTGGTCTTTATACCATGAATGTGAACTTTCATTTTCATTCTTAATCTCGTGCAATTATAACTTGTAATTTTCCTCATATGACTGTAAATTTTCAAATGAGCTTTGTAATGAGACTCCTGCTGAGCAATACAATGTAGTCGACTACCTGAACAAATTTTTATCATTTGGGTTTTTAAGCTCATAGCTAGCTAATGGAGAAAGACTTTGACTACATATACCATCCAAAACATCATCTATTTGATCATGGAGAACCTGAGAAGACTTCTATGCCTTGTTATACATCAGTTCTAATGACACTACATGATTTTCTATAGGCTTTTCATTCTTTTCTTCGGAAATATTATCAAAACATTTCTTCAAAAACTCAAATGAATGAAAAATTAAAGGTAAAAACTTATCCTGCATCAATTCATCATATGTTTCAACTTCTAATCTTTCATTTTTGTTTTGAAACTCAATGTAACTCAACGGTTGTGATTCTGGAGCGAAATAAACTTCCATATCACAAGTGACATCTTCAAACAATTCATGAGAAGGCTGCCCATTTATACCATTGACAACTCACATATCTGCTTGCTTATAATTTTCCTTTATTTTTTCAAATGAGGAGAAACAAAATGGTGAGTCTCGATCAAGAAGTTCATTTTCTTTTTCATGCTCAATATCAAAACTAAAAGACGGTTGATTTCTAATCTTGGGACAATTTTCTCTCATAAATTGAAATGAAGTGAAACATAAAGGTAAATACCCTTCACCTGCTTCAAAATTTTCTATATTTTCTTAATTTCTATCATAATTGATATGCACAAGATGAGTGCTATATTTTTGTTGTTGTAATTGAACTTTCTCCTCCCAAAAACATGCCCTTGATTGCCTTGAAAAGTTAGCCTCTATTTCGACAACAAAATCATCATCATATTGATAATGCTTGGGTAAATCATCCATATAAACAATGTGACCAGAGATACACATTATATCTATAGATTTCTTCTCTATGGGTTTATCTACAAATTCATTTCATGACTTTCCATAAATGAATACAAAAAATAATCATTTTCTGACCTATGGTAACTCGGATTAGTAGGAAAATGGTTAGGGCCATCAACCTCCTCTTCTTCTGCAATAAGTGGGATGGTGTCTTTGAACAACAATTTCACATATCATGGTGTTCTTTTGCATCATTTCCTCCATTGTTCTTACTAAAATGTCGAGATTCACTTCTAAAGATGTTAGGTACTCCTCCTTTATGTTCTCCCTCGATTCTTCCTTCAACTTTGACCTTTTGACTAGCAAATTAGCTTCCACAACGATTGGATTGTCTTTCATTTATTCAAGTGTTGTAGTGTTCCTTTCTCTCAATTGAAACTCCATTTCCAGATCAAGGGCATCTGGGTAGTTTAGGAGAGCTAAACCAGGTGGCGGTCTTAAATCAGCACGCATTAAATGGTATACATGATTGAATCTAGTTGAAAAGTGTTGCACTATTTCTCATGTTGTCTTTCCAAATGATTATATTCTTCTAAAACCATAAAAGGATCCCTCTTGATCACCCATTTATCAAGAAAGATTTCCACAAACTAGTGGAAATCAAAAATTCTTGTAGTCGATAAGTTCTTGAACCATTTCTTAGCTTTGCTTGCAAAGAGAAAGTAAAAATCTTGATACTGGCATCACCTTCTTCAACCTCAAAAAGGTTGAGAAAATTTTCAAGACTCTAAATTTGTTTTTTAGCAGTGATGTTACCATATTCTCCATCAAACCTGGGAAGATATTTGTAATAATTTTCAAGGAAATCATGGAGTATAGGACTTAAGATGAGTGGCTTGTATCTATATAGAAATTTACAAGGTATAGGAGTATGTATAGAGGATATAGGATTATTCTTGATCTCTTGGGGATCATCAAGTTGAAGATGGTCATCATAAGATTGAGAAGGAGGGTCTTCAACAAGATCAAAATTTTTATTCACAATCTCCAAAGGAAAGGAATTAAACGCGGGTCTGAGATATTTTCTCAAATACAGTATACTCTGGAAAACCTTCTTAACATTCTGAGGGAAAGAGAAGAAATAATTTATGACAAAGAACATGAAGTATTGGATGAAATTCCTACTTGAATACGTGATATTCCCATATTTTTCTTTAATTCTCCTGTTGGTAATGTTCATCCTCCAGTTAAGTCCTTGAATTAAATTTGAAACTAATTTGGAGTCACCACGTGAATGATTTCAGCCTTCCTGTGTCTGACCGCTATCCACCATCAACAATCAGATCTCTTCCTTATCGTTTTTCCAAGGAAGGATATGATCTCTTGTTTCCCCACCAACGACGCTAAATTTGTTATCACTCCATAGTGTCCCAGGCTTAGAAGGAAACTGACATAGGTAACCTCAAACTGAACTTTTAGTTTGGTAGACAGCCCTACGAAACCAGAGAGGGATCTCTTTATGATTTCACAGCCAAAAATGACTAGAGGAATAAAATATATTAGGCTAGGTATGTTCTTCTCTAAGGTTTTGAAATTTAGGGTTTTCTACTTGATTAATGGGCCAAGGAACTAGTGTTAGGGTTTCAAAGAACTCAGTTATAGAAATATGGAGGAGCAAGGTAGGTATGTTTCAGTGGCACTTTAGGCTTTGTCGGTGTAGTGCAGGGTAGAAAATAAAAGGATAAAAATGAGCATGGAAAGCATGAATTCATTTGTGAGAAGATGAATAAAAAAAACATGAAATTCCTACCAAAACAATCTTAAACTTAAGAATTCTATTTATTAACTAACATGAATATCATTAAAAGAAACGACATGGAAAGAAGATGAATTATTCATTCGTAAAAGTGAATTACAGAAGAAAAACATTGCAGCAATATCATAGCACACGAATTCCTGAATAATAGCTGCAACTTGATTGTATTACTACAAAATGATCAAGTACAATAGCTCCACTAGACTCTCAAACATCCAACCCTCTGTATGGCTTAGATTGGGTTACATATAGACTAAAAACTACATCCCCCTCTCTCAAGGGTCGAATTCATTAGTATAGAATTGGTTTACACATATCCCTCTAACCAAACCTAATGATTAGGGAGGTTAAAACAAACTCCCAAATTGGTGCAAAAGTGATTCATTTGATCATAAGAACCTATACAAGCATGAATCTACCAAATTTTTACTTTGAAAAATAGAATTACACCTAAACGCATCATCACAACCCCTAAAAGGACAAATTTCATCAGCAAAAGTCAAACTAGACTAAGTAAAATGAGAAAACTGAGTTCCAGGCAAAAAATGTAGCGAATTGTCTAAAAACGTAGCGTGCTTGGAGAAATCATAGCATGTTGCTTGTAAGTGACTTTTTGAGCGGTTCCCCAGCTCCAAATCAAGATCTAAAAAATGCTAGGGAAATATTTGTCTCTCTACTACACCATAGAGTCTTCAAGCACTAAACAATACTACCGATATGCCTCCAAAAAATATTTCTCCCACAACTACTTCGGAAATGTAGTGTGCCTCTAAAAGGCCATGGTATAAAGGTGTTTTTGGTAATTTTTTGACTTTTGACCTGCCAGAATGTGTTGAAGTCCAACTCCGGTTGGATAATTTTGATGTGGAATTCAGAAGGAATCCAGATATCTAAAACATTTTTCAAATAGAGGCCCCTGACCAAAATGTAGCATGGGGCACACTACCTTTTTGGACAAAAACTATGTAAAATTGCTGGGTTTTCTACAAATATAAGCCATGATGGAGAAATGTCTATCTAACAATGAAATTTTTTAAAAAATTACAAAGCTTATTTTAGACATGAATGTTGTGAATACAAACCTCTCTCATGTTTTAAAAATTAATTTTCATTTTCTTGGGATCTGTGCCACAAAATCATGACTAAAGCACGGAATTAACTTGCAAAATTTTGATTTTCTAAAATATGTCTCTAATAAAGGTGCATATCTCCCTATATATGATACATGTATAAAAAATGAAGGATTGTTTTATTCCTTGGTCTATTATTGACAAAAACCTCTTTTAGTTTTGTCAAATTTATCTTCCTTACTTCAGAAATTGATTTTGAATTAACATTGTCCCTATGTGTGGAAAATGAGGTCAAAACCCTAAAATTTATGCCAATCACGTCTATTGATATGATGAAGTCTATCCCTAATATTATGCCTTTTCTACTTTTCAATTTGGTGGCAAAGATTCCTAGCAACTTGGCATGGTATCCGGCTTGCTCAATTTGCTCACAAAACCCTTGGTAGCCGACTTCTTCACATGAGATTTTGATGAATGGGGAAGCATTGATCTCATGGTTGTGAGCTGGCTCAAATCTAGACACCTGACCTCCTTTATTAAATGCCTTATTCTCACTTTCCATGATTTGAATTTTCACAGCAAAACCCTAGATGGATGAAAGGGGGAAAAACAGAGTTTTAATTGGGAAGAAAGGGGATTAGGATTAGTGCCTTGAGGTGAGGGGATAGAGTGGTTAGGGAGCAGATATCTTAGTAGGAAAACATTGGGAGGTAGGGAGGTGTGTTTGGAAGCTTAGGGAAGTGAAAAATCAGATAGGGAGTCAAGGATGAGTGGTAAGAATCAAAACAGAGTCCTAACCCTAATTTCTACCAAAAACGTAGCATACGGACTAGGATTAGCTCTAGGAATTAGGGGAATGAGGGAGGAGGGATAAGGAAAGCTAGGGGAGGTGTGTTTGAGTGTGGGGAAGGGTAAAATGTGTAGAGAAATAGGTTTTATTGTGCAGAAATTAAATAATAGTGCCAAACCAAGAAAACGTAGCGTGAAACCCTAGGAGAGGGTTCCCCAATAAAAGTTTGAAAAACCTAATGATTGGAGGTGGTGTTTTTCTTAAACGTAGTTGTAGTTGTCCTAAGGAGAGCTCCACCTACATGAGAGAATGTTTGGAGCTTTTTCATTACTTCACACACTGAAAACATAGCGAGCTAGAGAAAACACAACGTGGTGCTGAAAACACAGCGTAAGGCAGGAAAATGTAGCGAGAGGATGAAAATTGCCCTTTGAGAGATTAAATTGATGCTAAGCTTGCTTGGAAGGCTTTAAATGACCAATTTTAGTTTTATACAAATGAGATGAGTCAAATAAATTCTTGAAAGATCCTTTAAAACTTAAAAACACATTTTTTAGCAGATGTCATGACATGACATCATACTTCATTGATTGGAGCACTATCTTTATGAACTAAAGTATTACCTTTACCTTTATTACATTTTCTTCCTAATATGCTAACTCCCTTTATATGAAGACTCAAGATAATAAACATAGTTATTTTTACTTAAAACTGACATGGTGGTGACAAAATAGGTGAATACCTAGACTAATACCCATATGATGACATTTTAACTGATTCATGACCTGTAACACTTGAATGATGACATGACCATGATGAATGATGATAACCATGAATATTGAAAGTGGTAGCATTGACCTAGACACACCAACCAATGATCAGATTTTTATTTGAAAGCTCATTTGAAACTGTAAAAATTTGACCTAAATCCCTAGAAAAAACTTTGAAAGAGAATATTTGATCACAATTGACTGACATGACTGAAACGCACTAAAATTGGCTGCAATGGGGGTGGAAGCTCCTTGTGAGGTGCCAAGAACACCATAGACCAAGTAGCCTTATCCACTGGGCATGGAATAAAAAATAAAGAGACCAAACTCAATACTAAAAAAATGATTGACAAACTGAACTGGTTGAACTAAAAAACTATCTTGACTTACATTTGGCAGTGGACCATCAAGATCTTAGGGCCTTCACCTTGGGATTCAAATCAAGATGACAACCGCCCATGTGCTAAAGCTATATATATATATATATATATATATATATATATATATATATATTATATATATATATATATATATATATATATATATGAGATAGATAGATAGATAGATAGATAGATAGGTATGGATATATGTATGTGTATATGTATATGTTATGTGTTATATATATATATATATATATATATATATATATTATATTATATAATATATAATATATATATATATATATATATATTATATCATATATATATATAATATACAATAATGGGATGTGATTGCTTTAGTGTAACCAATCAAGAAAATGGCTACTTATTTGAATCATGCTCACACTTTCCTTGAGCAAGTAGAAAAAACAAAAGGTAGGAAAGTCCAAGTGTTCACTAAATATGTGCTCATGATCCATAAATACAAGAAAGGTCCTTTTCTCATATGGATGCAACAAATTGGCAAAAAGGTCTTCAAACAATTGTATGTTGAGATTTAGCTCATCCAACATATTGTAATTTTTCTCTAGGCGGTCTTTATACCATGAATATAAACTTTCATATTCATTCTTACTCTTGTGCAATTCTGACTTGTTATTTTCCTGATATGACTGTAAGTTTTCGGATGAGCTTTATAATGAGACTCCTACTGAACAAAACAATGAAGCTGACTCCCCGGTCAAATTTTTTATCATTTGGGTTTTTAAACTCATAGCTAGCTAATGGAGAAAGACATTGACTACATATATCATTCAAAACATTAGCTATTGGATCATGTAGAACCTAATAATACTTCTACAACTTTTTACAAATCAATTCTAATGACACTACATGATTTTCTGTAGGCTTTTCATTCTTTGCTTAGATATATTATCAAAAAAATTCTTCAAAATCTGAAATGAATCAAAATTCAATGGTAAAAAATTATCCTACGTCAATTCATCATATGTCTCAGGATCTAATCTTTCATCTGTGCCTTGAAACTTAATGTAACTCAGTGGCTACAATTTTAATGCAAAAGAAACTTCCATATCACAAGTTACATCTTCAACCAGTTCATGAGAACGCTTCCCATTTATACTATTGAAACCTCGCCTATTTGCCTGCTTATAGTTTTCCATTATTTTTACAAATGAGGAGAAACACAAGGGTAAGGAGTCCTGATCAAGAAGTTCATTGTATTTTTCATGCTCAATATCAAAATCGAAAGACTACTGATTTCTAATCTTAGGACAATTTTCTCTCAGAAATTGAAGTGAAGTAAAACATAAAGGTAGATACCCTTCACCTGCTTTGGAATTTTCTACATTTTATTCATTTATGTCATGATTGATATGCATAGGATGAGTGTTATATTTGTGATGTTGTAATTGAACTTTCTGCTCCCAAAATCATACCCTTGATTTCCTTAAAGAGTCAACCTCTATTTCAACAACATAATCATCATCATACTGATCATACTTAGGTAAATCATCCATATAAAAACTTCCATCAAACATACACATTAGATGAGTATATTTATTCTGCAGAAGTTTATCTACAAATCCCTTTTCATGACTGCCCATAAATGAATACAAAAAATAATCATTTTCTGATCTATGGTAACTAGGATTAGCACGAAAATGGTTAGGGCCATCAACCTCCTCTTCTTTTGCAATAAGTGGGGCATGGTGGCTTTGAACAACAAGTTCATCTATCATGGTTATTTTTCACATCATTTCCTCCATTGTACTTACTAAAATGTCGATACTCACTTCTGAGGATGTCAAGTACTCCTTTATGTTCTCCCTCCCTTCTTCCTTCGACTTTGACCTTTTGACCAACAGATTAGCTTCCACAACTGTTGCACTGTCTTGCATTTCTTCAATTGTTATAGTGTTCCATTTTCTTAATTGAAACACCATTTCTGGATCAAAGGCATCTGGGCAGTGTAAGAAAGCTAAACCGGGAGGTGGTTTTATATCAACACGTATTGAATGCCATACATGATTGCATCTAGCTGAAACGTGTTGCATTGTTTCTCCTATTGTCTTTCCAAATGATTATATTCTTCCAAAATAAGAAAAGGATTCCTCTTGATCACCCATTTATCAAGAAAGACTTGCACCAATTGATGGAAATTGAAAATGCTTGTAGGTGATAAGTTCTTGAACCATTTCTTGGCTTCACCTTACAAAGATAAAGCAAAAATCCTAATACTAGCATCATCTTCTTCAACCTCAAAAAGTTCGAGAAAATTTCCAAAACTCTTAATGGGTTTTTCAGCAATGATGTTACTATATTCAACATGAAACCTGCGAAGATATTTGTAATAATTTTCAAGTAAATCATGGATTATAGGAGGTAAGCTGAGTGGCTTGTATCTATCTGGAATTTTACAATGGATAGGAGTATGTACAAAAGCTACAGGATTAGCCTTGATCTCTTGAGGCTCATCAAGCTGAACATGGTCATCATAAGATTCAGAAGAAGGGTCTTCACCGAGATCAAAATTTTTATTCACAATCTTCAAAAGAAAGGAATCAAACGCGGGTCTCGGGTCTTTTCTCAAATATAGTATACTCTGGAAAACCTTCTTGACATTCTTAGATAAAGAGAAGAAATAATTTATGACAAAGAACAAGGAGTCTTGGACGAGTCACTCTTTTTTGGTAAGGTTCATCCTCCAATGGAGTCTTTCAATTAAATTTGAAACTAATCTGGAATCACTAGGTGAATGGTTTCAACCTTCCTATGTTTGACCATTATCCACAATCAACAATCAGATGTGATCCTTATCGTTCTTTCCAAGGGAAGATACGATCTCTCGTTTCCTCAGCAACAACGCAAAAACATTATCACTCCGCAGTGTCCTAGGCAGAGAAGGAGACTGACGGAGGTAACCTCAAATGAAGCTTTTAGTTATCCAGAGAGGGTTCTCTCTATGATTTCATAGCCAAAAATGAGTAGAGGAAGAAAATATATTAGGCTAGGTATGTTCTACTCTAAGGTTTTGAAATTTATGGTTTGCTGGATGAAGAATGGGCCAAGGAACTAGGGATAGGGTTTTAGAGAACTCAGTTGCAGAAATATGGAGGAGAAAGGTAGGTATGTTTCAATGAAACTTTAGGCTTTTTCAGTGTAGTGTAGGGTAGAAAAGAAAAGGGTCAAAATGAGCATGGAAAGCATGAATTCATTTATCAGAAGATGAATAACAAAAACATGAAATTCCCACCAAAACAGAGCTTAAACTTAAGAATTATATTTAGTAACTCATAAGAAGATCACTGAATGAAAAGATATGTAAAGAACATGAATTATTCATTCATAAAAGTGAATTACGAAAGAAAAACACTGTCACAAGATCATACCACATGAATTCCAGAATAATAGTTGCAAGTGGCTTGTATTACTGCAAAATGATCAAGTACAATAGCTCCACTAGACTCTCAAACATCCAACCCTCTCTATGGCTTAGATTGGGTTACATATAGACAAAAAACTACATCCCCCTCTCTCAGGGATCGAATTCCTTAGTACATAATTAGTTTACAAAAATATCTCTAACCAAACCTAATTACTAGGGAGGTTAAAACAAACTCCCAAATTGGAGCAAAACTAATTCGTTTGACCATAAGAACCTATACAAGCATGATTCTACTTAATTTTTACTTTGAAAATCATAATTACACATAAATACATCATCAAAACCCCTAAAACGAAAAATTTCATCAACAAAAGTGGACTTGGATTGAGTAAACTAAGAAAAACGAGTTCGAGGCAAAAACGTAGAGAATTGCCTGAAAACGTAGTGTGCGTGGGGAAAACGCAGCTTGCTAGTTGTAAGTGACTTTTGGAGGGATTCCCGAGCTCCAAATCAAGATATGAAAAATGATGGAAAATTCTTTGTCTGTCTACTACACCATAGAATCTTCAAGCACTAAAAAATATTGCCTATATATCTCCAAGAAATATTTCTCCCATAGCTACTCCAAAAACGTAGTGTGCCTCTGAAAAACATGGCAAAAAGTTTTTTTTTGTAATTTGTTTTACTTTTTGACCTTCCCGAATGTGCGGAAGTCGAACTCTGGTTGGATAATTTTGATGTGGAGATCAAAATAACTCTAGAATGTAAAATTTTTTTCCAATGGAGGCCCCTAACAAAAATGTAGCATGGGGCACTCTACATTTTTGGACAAAAAAATGTGTAAAATTTCTGGGTTTTCTAAAAAAATAGGGCTCAATGATGTTGAATGTCTTATCTAACCATGAAAATTTTTGAAAAAAATCGAGAGGCTTTTTAGGATATAGATGTTTAGAATACAAGCGCCTATTATGTTTTAAAAATTAATTTTCATTTTCTTGGAATCCATGCCACAAAATCATGACAAAAATAGGGATTTAACTTGGAAAATTTTTATTTTCTGAAATATGTCTCCCATAAAGTTGAATATCTCCCAATATATGATACCTATGAAAAAAATGAAAACTTTTTTCGTTCCTTGGTCTATTATTGACGAAAACCTCTTTCACTTTTGTCAAATTCATCTTCCTTACTTCAGAAACTGATTTTAAAGTAAGATTCTCCGTATGTGTGGGAAATGACCTCAAAACCCTAAAAATTATGTCAATCACATCTGCTGATATGAGAAATTTTATCCATGATATTGTGGCTTTTCCTCTTTTTAAGTTGGTGGCAAAGTGTCTTGTCAACTTGGCATAGTATCCCACTTCCCGAATTTTCTCACAAAACCTTAGGCAACCCACTTCTTCACATGACCTTTTGATGAATGGTGAAGCATTGATCTCATGGTTGTGAGCTAGCTCAAATCTATACACCTAACCTCCTTTATTATATGTCTTCTTCTCACTTTCCATGATTTGAATTTTCACAACAAAACCCTAGATGGATGAAAAGAGAAAAAACAAAGTTTTACTCGGGAAAACAAAGGATTAGGGTTAATGTCTTGAGGTGAGGAAATAAAGGGGTTAGGGAGGAGATATCTTAGTAGGAAAATTTTGGGAGGTACGGAGGTATGGTTGTAAGCTTAGGGAAGTAAGAACTTAGATAGGGATTGAAGGAATGAATGGTAGCAATTAAAACACAATTCTAACCCTAATTCATACCAAAAACATAGCGTACAAACTAGGGTTAGCTCTAGGACGTATGGGAATGAGGAAGGAGGGATAAGGGAAGCCAAGGGAAGTGTGTTTTGGTGTGGGGAAGGGTAAAATGTTTAGGTCACTAGGTGTTTTTGTGCGCAAAGTAAATAATAGTTCCAAGAAAAGAAAACGTAGCATGAAACCCTAAGAGAGGGTTCCCCACTAAAAGGTTGAAAAACTTGATGATTGGAGTTGGTGTTTTGCTTAAAATTACTTGTAACTGAGTTGAGGAGAGCTTCACATGCAGGAGAGAACCTTTGGAGATGTTCCTTTTCTTCACACTCTGAAAACATAGTGAGATAGAGAAAACACAATGTGAGGCTGAAAATGCAACATGGAAGACGCAAAACGGAGCGTGAGGCAGGTAAACGTAGTGAGAGGATGAAAATGCACTTTGAGAGTAGAAATAGATGTTGAGGTTGCTTGGAAAGCTTTCAATGCCCAATTGGATATCTATACAAATGAAATGAGTGAAATAAATTCTTGAAAGATCCTTTAAAACTCAAAAATGCCTTTTTTGGCATATGTCATGACATGGCATCATACCTCATTGATTGGAGCAATAGCTTTATGAACTGAAGTATTACCTTTACCTTTATTACATTTTCTCCCTAAGATGCTAAATCCCTTTATATGAGGACTCAAGATAATAAAGATAACTTTTTTTACTTTAAACTGACATGGTGATGACAAAACAGGTGAAGACCTAGACTAAGATCCATATGATGACATTTTAACTGATTCATGACCTGGAACACCTAAATGATGACATGACCATGATTAATGATGATAACCATAAATATTGAAGGGAGTAACACTGATCTAGATACATAAACCAATGATCAAATTTTCATTTGAAAACCGATTTGAAACAATAAAAATTTGACCTAAATCCCTAGAAAAAACTTTTAAAGAACATATTTGATAACTGGTGACTCACGTCACTGAAAGGCACTAACATAATCAACCTACATAAATTATCATTCAAGCATCAACTTACATAAATTAGTTGTCACGGATAAAAAATAATAAATATCACCCATACGTGAGATTTTTGGCGTCAATCAACCTAATCAACCTACAACTGCAACTCAAGTCCCGAACTACTTGAAAACCATGCTAACGAGTAGAAAGTTGGCTTGTTATTTCAAAATTGACCTGGACCATGCCATCCTCTAAAATTATGGACCATGGATCCCATATGCTACAAGTAAGTTGAACAACGTAGACTAGATAGCAATCTATAATGCTTATGTGAAAAATCTTGGCCTCAGATTTCCCATATATAGTACATATGGGACAAACTCATGGTGGAAATGTGAAATAAATAAGTAAAATTTAGAAGAAAATATATCACAAGATTACCATGCCTATCATCATAATTCTCCTTACTATGGAATTAGAGATGCTTCACAAGACAAAAAGTGAGTTTTGGCATGGTAATTTATTACAATATGCCAGAAAGACAATTTTGTGTTGCATTTTACACAGGAGAAATGATAGATAATAAAGAACATGTATAGCTAGAAAGAAATTGATCCATTGACTAATAAAAATTGTCACATATCAATTAAATTTACATGGAGATGAATCAATATTTTCAAGGTCATTGAATTGTAGTGTGTGAAAATAGAGAAGCAAAGAGCATTGTTTCAAAATGATTGTATTGTTGCTCACTTCATCCATCTTCAAATTGATTCAATGAAAGTACCTATTAGATGGCGATGAGACTACTTCCTTTCATCTCATTGCAATCAAACATGGAATGACTAATGAGAGAACACCTAATCCCTTGTCCAATTTCATATTTAATGACAGTGAACCTGTTAGGATCCCACCCTAACCCCCTTATTTATGTAGTGGGATCAAGTCATAGTAAAGAGTCAATAAAGCCCATATTAATAATTGTAAGTGGTTAACCCACAATTAATGATGGGACCACAGTTAGTTGCAAATGGGCCATGATATTAGATAGATGGTATTAATAAAACCCATGGTATTGATCCATGGTGTTGCATGTATGAGTCATATATAAAGGATAGAGACTCCCTGCGAGGAGCATTGTGTCTTATTTTGTCATCGAGCTCTGCGCTATTGGAGGTTGCCGCCTCGAAGAGGAAAGTGAACATTGTTTTCTGAATAATAAAATACTTGCTCTTTTTACTTGCTATTCTATGTTCTGGGTATATTGCTTCGCATATTTGGTATTTTGGTATCATCTTGCAGGTTAAAGAGCATAATAAGTGGTATCAGAGCACTTTCCAGGGCAGGTGGGATCTCCATTTCTTAGCATTTTTTTTTTTGGCTAGAGACGTGTTCCGGTGTCTTTAAACCACGAGATCTATTGTTGAGCGCATAAACCTGTGGATTTGGGGAAGCATGCACACAGGAAATACAAGAGGTGGTCATGCTTGTTGGACTCCCTTGTAACCCGTGTGGGTACCCCTTTGAGTAGTAGCGCATTAGACAAAACCGCGTACAGACTGTCTTCCAAGTACCCTCTAGATATATCGGAAGCCCCCTAGCTCCTTTGAAACCTCACCATAGATAAACCTTAGGACGTCTTGCTGCTACAGTACACCGAGAACAACACTCGGAGAGATTACTCACCCATACGATAGGGTAGTCGGGTTGTACGGCTAAGGTTATGGTTGATCCTCCTTACTTAGAGCCCTCAAACATTGGGCTGAGTACTACTATCAGACCCTTATGTATATTGCGATCTGTAGCACCTGACACTCCTCGAGACTATAGTTCCCTTTTCTATCTTGGGATCACACATAATATTTGCCAGATCATATCTCGCAAGGGGTTTTGCAGTAGCAACAGACGTCAGTCTCGCAATTCTGAGTAGCAGACCAGCCAATCCAATCTACTAGATCCAGCAGATTCGCAGCAGCGCTCTGTTCCGCTGATCAGAGCTATCTGATCCGCCATTCAAATCTCTCAAATCCACCGGAACTGAGTAGTTGTGTGGGGTTCCTATACCGAGGTGTGCTTTTCGCAGGAATTTTGGTAGCATTGACATTTTGAGGATTCGACCACTGCAGTATTCCTAAGGAAGGAGTAAAACTCCGTTAGGAGTTTTCAGAGAAAAAAACAAGTCTGTGACCCCCGGGGCGCTTATTGGTGATCTAGCCCATCAGAATTAGGATGACGAGCTGAGCACGGTGGTACCATTCAATTCTTAGTGAAAAAAATTCGAGCGGTCCCAAATTTCAAGAGCATCAGGTCGGTGCATGGTAGGAACTAGAGCTCAAGCTATGGCCAATGAGAGGATGGACAAACTTGAACAATCCTTGCAATCCCTCCAACTTCAGCTTCATAGAATAACTAACATATTCCCTAAGGGCAAGGAGGAAGCCCGTGAGGAGGTGTATATTGGCAATGGACAAAGTGAGGGTGAGTCTAGCCACTATCCTCACCTCTGGGGCACCCACCAACAATCCCGTCCGTGACCTCCCAAGTTCGATATGCATAGATTTGATGGTTCTCACTCGGAAACATGGATAGCACAAATGGAGCAATATTTCCATCTGAATAACATCTTAGATAATGAGACTCAACTTATGGTGGGCAGCATGTACTTGGACACTGAAAGGTGGCAATGGTGGGAATGGCATCAACGTTGCAGTGGAAGTTTGTGTCTTGGAAAGCCTTGAGAAAAGCTCTTACAGATCGCTTTGACCAAGAATATTCTTTTTTGGGTCGTCTTACTAAGCTCCGATAGATGGGCAAAGTGGATGAATATGTTACAGCCTTAGAAGCATTGGCCTTCCACACTAGGGGTCTCTCAGATGTGTTCTACACGGAATGTTTTATCAGCGGTCTTAAAGAGGCCATAAAAGCCCACGTCCAACTGCATCACCCTCCCACATGGATGGAGGCTTGCAAGGTAGCTTGTAACGTGGAATGTGCATTAGCATCCCAGTACATTCACCCAAATTTCACCGCCAAGGGTCACCCCCCACAGGCTCACAGCACGACTCAAACACTTAAGGTTCAAAAGGTGTCACCTACAGAAATGGCCGAAAGAAGAAAGCAGTGATTATGTTACAACTGTGATGAAAAATACTCCCCAGGTCACAAATGCAAGGAGCCCAATTTTTTTCAAATTGATGCCACTGGTTACAGCTCATTGGAGGAAGATCCACCACTTGAGGAACCTGAGGTGGTAGAAGAGGACAACCATGTTGAGATTGCAACAAGATGATGGAGCTTAGTGAAAAGAGTCGCCTTCACTAAGTGAGCCCACAAGCAAATTATGGTGCAAAGTCTATTTTTAGACATATGGATCATGTCTATGAGTTGCAGGATGTTGTTTATGGATGATTGGTCAAGTTCGAAAAAATAGATGGACTTCTATTTTTAGACAACAACAGTGACACTGTCAAGTCTAATTATAGAGCAGTCAAATATTATTAGCTTATAATAATATTTAGACTATAAACTTTATCTATCTCTTGGAGGCACTTCAGTTTGAGCTACAGATATGGCACATGTAACTGTCAGAAGGAAATACATTTTCTTTGTGGGTCAGTTGAGTTTTGCATGCATGACTCAGTTAGAACTCAATCAGTTGAGTTTGGTGGAGTTGATTGTGGAGTTGATGGAGTTGTGTTGAGTTTGACTTGGTTAAACTAGTTGTAATTAGTCCTAACTGCAAATAGACTAATGAATGAGGTTGTTTAAACTAATTTTACTCATAATGCAACTAAAGAAATACATCAGTTAACCTCAGTTGGCATGTCAGTGCCATGTTCAGTTTCAGCCACGGACAAGTGTTAAAGGATCAGTTGCTATCAATTGTGACTATAGTTGTGCATGAGGATTTGCACAATCAATGGGATTGAGTTTATGCCCAATGAGAATTGGCCAATACCAAGTGATATAGCCTCTGATCACGTGATTCCCAGTGTGAGTGATTCTTTTGAGGTAAATACGAGTTTGGTTCAACCATTCTCATCCATTCTTGAGCAGGTATTGAACAGTGGAGGCAGGCAAGCAGTGGAATAGATTTGGAGATCAGATCTGAGTTGTATTATGTGTAACAGGTGGATATAGTGTTGGATACTTGTGAGAAGTATTGACTATTGTAATGTTACATGTTCTCAATCATTAATATACAAATAGTGTGGGGTTTTCAGCTGTAAGCTTTCCACGGGTTACATACTGTGTTAATGTGTGCATGATGATCAACGTAGAGGAGCTTATGTATTGTGTATGTATTCTGCAATATTACATGATCAAGATAATCTCCACTGAATATGTGTTTATTATTCAAAATTTATACATGGTATCGGAGCGGTTGATCATCGGATCTACTATTTAGGAAGTGTTTACATCTTATTTCTTCAGGCAGAGTCTGTAATTGGGCCAGGTAGCCTCTGGATTCATCCTTCCTTTGGAAGGTGAGATATTTGGTGAATGCCCACACATTCGATCTTTGTATGAGAAGTATTTTGTTCTCACAAATTTTAGATCGGAAGCAGTTGAGTTTTGAGCTGGTGGAATTCGAATTTGTAGCAGTGTTTTCTTGGTGTCAAAGTTGAAATGTCTTTCAACAGATTGTGATTGGAGTATGCCCTTGAGGGCAGCTCGAACTATATTGCATGGAAGGACATGATGGAGCGGTGTTAGATGATAATGGGTTGAAGGAGTTCATATATGCAGATGTCCAAAAACCCATTGATGCTGCTCAAGTCGCGAATTGGCAAAAGAAGACCGCAAAACGTCGAAGGATTCTATTGGAGGGCGTGATGGATCACATTGTGTCTAGCCTCCATGGAAAGGCTACTCCATATTTGATGTGGAAATCGTTAACAGAATTATTCCAAAGAAAGAGCGATCAGAGGAAGCTGGTGCTCAAAGATAAACTCAGAAACATCAAATACGAGAAGGGTGACAGTATGCCCAAGTATCTCACGAAGTTCACTCAGTGTCAAGATGAGCTGGGAAGTGTGGGGGTTACTGTTGATGATGAGGACTTGGTGAGCTTGGCTCTCCTTGGTCTTCCGAAGAGTTGGCATTCTTATCAGGACTCTGTCAATGGTCGGGAGAAATTGCCAGGATGGGAAAGACTGTGGTCAGATCTTGTGCAGGAGGAGATCAGGTGGAGTGCTAGGGAGGGATCTTCATCAAAGGGAGTTGATGAAGAAAATTGTGCTTTGGCTACTAAAGGAAAGAAAGGGAAGAGTAAGAAAGCTTCTCAGTTTGGTGCGAAAGCCAAGAAACAGGACATGTCCAAGGTGAAGTGTTTTCACTATCACCAGCACAGACATTATACCACTAATTGTCCACAGAAGAAGAAGAACAAGCAAGCTGCTAGATCTACAGCAGGAGAGGCTCTAGCCTCACAGTTTCAGCTTGATTTTCATTGATCGCATGCTTGGTTTCAAGTGTGATGAGATCGGTGTGGTTCTTGGATAGTGGTGCGTATTTCACATGATGGGAGATAAAGATTTGTTTTCTGATCTAGAGGACAAAGATCTTGGAGTGCACATCGAGATGGGTGATGATGGTAGATACAGTGCGACCAGTATCAGTACCATTTCCTTTGAGAGGGAGTCTAGTAAACCCTTTGTATTGAAGGAATTCATGCATGTTCCAAGATTGAAGAAGAATATTATCTCTGTGGCGATGTTAGAAGCCAAGGGGTATGATGTTGTTTTCAGCAAGGGAAAAGCCTTCCTGCGCAGCAAAACAACTGCTGAGACCCGGAAGATAGGGGTTCGAGTAAGGAACCTTTATCAGTTTCATGTAGATGGATGCACAACAATGGCAGGAAAGGCAGAAGGATTGGTGAGCCGGGATGATGGCGAGTTGTGGCACAGGAGATTGGGTCACCTTCACCATGGAGCCTTGAAGATATTGCAGCAGATCACTACAGGGCTTCCTAAAGGCACACTTACGCAGTTAGATCAGTGCAAGGGGTGTACTTTGGGGAGTTTGTGAAAGCCACCTTTCACGAGAAGGATAGTCGCGCAACAACGATCCTTGAGAGAATTCACACAGACGTGTGTGGACCTTTCTCATTTGCTTCGACAGCAAAAAACAGGTATTATGTGATTTTTGTTGATGATTTCTCTCGTAAGTGCTGGATCTTCTTCATGCAGAAGAAGAGCGAGACATATTCAAAGTTCTGTGAATTCAAAGCATTGTTCAAGAAGGAGTCGGGGAAGAAGGTGAAGGCTCTTAGGAGAAATAATGGTGGTGAATACATCTCGGACGAGTTCAAGGATTTCTGCAAGGCAGAAGGGATTTGAAGAGAGCTCGTAGCTCCCCATAACCCATAGCAGAATGGGGTAGCTGAGCGGAAGAACAGAATGATCATGGGTGCTGCACGGGCGATGTTGCATTATCAGGGCCTACCCCTTCACTTGTGGGTGGAAGCATGCAATACAACATTTTATGTGAAGAACCGTTGTCCTCATAAGATACTTGGCATGAGTACACCCGAGGAGGCGTATTATGGTAAGAAGCCTGATCTTTCTCATTTGAGAATTTTTGGTGCTAATGTTTACATGCATGAGATGAAGGATGCCAAGAAGAAGTTGGAGTCGACCGCACAGGTTGGGATATTTGTGGGGTACACTGGTATGCCCCACAACTATCGTGTGTATTTGTCAGACAGTGGTAAAATTGTTGTGCGACAGGATATAAAATTTCAGGAGGAGAAAGCCATGAAGTGTTCGCTTGAGAGGGAACTACACTTTCATGCAGATGAGCATCTATTAGTTCCTAAGGATGAGATTCAGGACGTGGATCAGCCACAGGATGAGGTTCATGGAGTGGAAGAGACCACTCAAGCAGCGCAAATAAACTTAACAACCTAGGATCAGCTTCATTCTCCGTCGTATCAGCCATTTTTTGTCATTAACACATTCATTATGATGACCATTGGGAGACACTCTTGCAACCTGAGTTCTTAAGTACTGATATCTGCAGTACTGATATCTGTTACCACAGGCGCCTGAGCACGAGTTAGACGTTTATTACCATTAATCTCTTGACTTCCATGTCTGCAGATATCATGAACAATTTCATGGTACCCATGTAGACAGTTCCAGTGAATTGCCTGCAACGAATTTCTATATAACTACTTATTGATAATGGATGAATGTTATGTATAATTAATTCTAAATGATAATTAGAAGTAGCTATATATTGAAAAGAAAATTCTTATAGTCCAGGGAAAGAAATGACTATAAGAAGACTACACAGAAAAATGAGAAGCCTTTTGTATAAAGGCACCTACAAGAAGATAAAGTAAAGTAGGGACCTACATCAAGCCACACCATTTTCAAAAGGAAAAACACTACAAGCCCCAAGTCATCAAGCAATCAATGAAGTCCATTTGAAGAAAGCAACTTGAAGGACATCAAGATCCACTGAAGGCAAGCCATCAAGTCTTCAAGAAGAAATCAAGTCCACTATATCTCAAACTTTGTCAAGTAAGTATATGTTCCCTTCTCATTTTACATCAATGTCTTTTTGCAAGGAAAGCAATAAATTGGTTGTGACCACTAACTTCCTTGCATGGAAGAAGAAGAAATCAAGTCCACTATATCTCAAACTTTGTCAAGTAAGTATATGTTCCCTTCTCATTTTACATCAATGTCTTTTTGCAAGGAAGGCAATAAATTGGTTGTGACCACTAACTTCATTGCATGGAAGAAGAGGAATGATTTGCTTCTCAAGGAGAATGAACTTATAGAACATATCAAAGGGAATATCACTATTCTTGCTAACAAACTCAAGCCTTAGCCAAGTACAATAAGGATGAAACAATAGCTCAAAGGGTTCTAATAGAATCCATCAAAGACTCTCATTCATTATGTCTAGAAACTTGAAACATCAAAACAAATATAGAGCTATTCTCAATAAGCACAACTAGAGAAGTGATATCTCTTAGAAATCATTTGTATAAAATGAACATATCAAAAGAAGGAATAACTCCATATTTCATGAAGATCTATGAGATGAGGGATCAATTTTAAAAACTGGGAGAAGTCATGGCTCTCAGAGAAATGACAACAGTAGTATCAATGCCCTACCTAAGGATTACGTCAACTTCACATCAAGCATATATGCCAATAAGGAAGCTACCCCACTAAGTGAAGATAGAGGACAATTGACTCAAAGCAAAAAAGGATATGGGATGAAAAGAGAAAGCATTTGCAACCATGGCCAAGAAAAAGGGAAAATTTGGCAAATTTGGTCCACTAAGAACAAACAATATAGACATGTCCAAAATCCAATGCTTTGGATGCCAAGAATATGGACACTACAAAAGGAATTGTCCAAAACTTAAAAAGGACAACAACAACAAAAGTAACCGGGAAGGATTTCACATGACTAGAGACATGAAAGAAGAAGATAAGAAGCAAAAAAAGGAAGATCCTCCAGATTTCTACCATGACTAAGTCTACTTCTTTACTTTAAATCTTCTTTCAAATTTTTTAGTAGTATAGGAGCATGTAGGAATAGAATAAAAATCCATGGCTAGAAACATCTTCTAGAATCTAGAGGCATGATGGACATAGAGTTCAAAATACTCATGTGGAAGGAGCATTTATAAATAGAACAAAATGCATGGTTAGAAATATCTTCTATAATATAGCTCAAGATATTCATATGGAAGGACCATACCTTTTATTCCACCTCATCCATGATAAAAGAATAAGTGATCATGATTGTAAATCCTAGAAGGCCACCATCATCAAAATAAAGAGACATTGGCAAGATGAGGATTTACAAGATCCTAAGACAAGAATCTTCAAAAAAAGGTTCATAAATAAGAGTAGATTTGTCAACAAGAATTCCATTCATTGAATACAAAGAAGAATGATTTGCAAGCAAGTATGGATGAAGAAAATCAGGGCTACATCAATCAAGAAGGACCATCAAATGAAGCTCAAATTATCAAAGTAGAATCAAGATGAGGTATATATACACGAAAATGTAAAGTTAGGTCATGGTATACATTATTGAAGTCATGGGAATAGATCTAAGACATGATAAAGTACAAAAATATATCTTTCCCGGAAGACATACTCAAGAGCATGTAAAAATAAACAAGAGAGGTGCTCACATAGGGATCATATAGTTGTTGACTATATGAAGCAACTATAGAAGAAAATACTCTACTGAGTACAAGATTGCTAACTAAAATACATCTGACTAAGGAATGCTTACTAGTTCAAGTAAGCAGGAAAATAAGAAAGTGTTCTCATGGGGAAGTATAAGGAGAGACAATCCTCTATATATAAAGGGTGTCCACTACCTCATAACTACCAATACTAACCTATAAAATCAACTAGAAATAGATTTCAAGGAAAAGTGAAGGAAGGACAAAGATTAATGGGTCTCCAAAGAAGGAAGAAAAGCTAAGCTTTGGAACTATTTCTAGGGAAAATTATAGTAACTCATGCAAGAAAAAAGAGGGTTGTCTGCTGTTAGCAAAATCAAAATCATATATTCATCTTCATTTGGGCTTGAAACTTAGGCCTACAAGCCCTCCCACTAGAGAGAAGAAGAGACTCTCTCATACTAAGGAGAAAGGAACCAAATACACTACTGAACCTCCCACATGTACTAGAATTTAGGGCTACAAAACTATCATATCATGTGTGTACCTACACATTGAAAAAGGAGTTCAGTTGGTCAAGAAGAAGGAATAAATCATCATTAGTCAAAAGATTCACTAGAGATCAAGGATAAGTGTCTCTTCTAGGGAAAGTACAAGAAGGACTACCAACAATTTTAAGAAGAGCAAAGTGTAGGTAGAAGGAGAAAAAAGTGTTGGAAGAAGAGAAACAAAGTGTCAAGGAACAAAGTACAGGGAGGAGGAACTACTTGACTTGTGTTTACCAGTTATTCTAGTAAAGGATCTAGGGTTTGGCATTGATCAATAAGAAGCTTCAATAGGAGAAATTTACAAAAGAGTTTTCCTCTCTAAGAGAGATATGTTTTGGCCTTGGCAGAGAGCCAATATCTTGTGTTCTTGGTTCTTGTGTTTCTTTTGATGAAGTAACACACACACTAATAATAAGAAGATCAAGCCAAGATAAATTGTAAAAGTGATTCAGAAATTGTTATCAAGTTTAGAAGAATCCTATTATACATAAATTGCCTTGATTCTTCAACACTACATTGAGTCATGGCATGCACTCCGATGAGATGTGTTGGAGTATGGCATTAAGAGTTCACATGATGGAGGTATGATAATTGACACAATGGTAGTTGCAATGAGGCATAATGCAAGCATGAGATGGAGGGGGTTGATCTTCCAAGCATGAGATGGGGCAATGTGTGAGACTTGTGGCACTTTTGTTGATTGCTAATGGCCTTAAATATTTAGGGAAATATCACAATCTCAATCAATGTTAAGTTGATATTTTCTTGCAAAAATTGTAATAAAATATCTTACAATGAACAAAAATAAATAAATGCTCATACCACAAACAAAATTAGATGAAGGGAACATCCTTACAGACATACAATGATACTATATACATAAAAAGAGATGAGAAAAGGCAATTTTCACATCTTGCTAATAATAAATTACTAATCCTAAGCCTAATCCATTTTCCAATCAACACCCAAACATGGATATTTGTTGATTTATTTTCCACAACAAAGTAATAATAACACAGATAACATTCATATCTCAATAAAGAGTGCAACAATAAATTCCATTAAAAAAAAATCATACACACCCGTCTTAACTTTTATAAAAAACAAATAAAATAAAAATAAATGATATTTAAGTACCAAAATACTACGTTTTTTTTTTCTAACTAAAAATATTATAAACCAATTCTAAAGGAAAAAAGATAATAAAAAGTAATGAATTCATTACTGATGTTATTTAATTACTTGCAGTAGATAACATTACATGCAGTAATACCAGATTCAGTAACATAATTACAATGAATTATATCAATACCAACGCAAATGAGCAAGAATAAATTCCATGAACCGAAACCAGAGACATCAAATCCAAAGTAACTAACCTTCTATAATTAGGTTTTACAGTAAATTCCATCACAACAACCTAAACGAGAGACATCAAATCCTAAGTTACGACCTTTCTATAATTGGGTTTGGGTTTCAGAGAAACCATCTAATCTTCATCCATCCAACTATCTTCAGATGTCTCTATTTCCTTCAAAGATCTCATTTTCTTCGCAGAATTCCTTGCTAGCCGCCTTCGCTTCAACGATCTCGAAACTGAAACGTTGTTGGCCGACTCGCCAACGGTGTCCTCTGGTGAAGAAATACCTTCGGATCCCGTTTCTACCCTTGCTTCCCAAACGGAATCATCTTCTTTCACCTCTGATCGTTTTTTGGCGCGCCTCCGTTTACATCCAGATGTAACATCTGGAAATGGATTGGGAGGCTTCTGTGAAAATAAGCTTACCAACCTAACATCAACTTCAGATTCGTTATGGGGACCATCAGGAGACATGGGAGAGCTTGTAATCTGAGAGTCTGATTCAGTTGGTTCTGGAATACTGGTATCTGTTACAGAAGCCTCCCGATCTGAAGAAGTTGTATATTCACTAGAATTAGTCTCTTGGCTTCCATGTCTGCAGATATCATGAACAATTTCATTGTACCTATGTACACAGTTGATATGAATTGCCTTCTCGGGTGGAAATTTTTCTTTCAAATATGGTCTGAGTGTTTCAGCACAAGACGTAACGACATCCATGGCTAACGAATGGGCAGCCGGTGAAGAGTTCCTCCTTTCTCTTCTTAGGTTGATGAGAAAAACAGATAATAATTCCTGAGAAATTTCATCACTTTCTTCAAGAACGAACCTCATAATCTTTTTCATGGAAGCACATACATCTGCAGAATAAGCATGTTGAGAAACAGCAGCAAAAAAATGTTTGCACATCTCACAGAGGAGGTCATCCATTCCAAGATTCAACATGACTGTGCTAAGCTTGATTTTTTCAACAATCTTGAGAAGGGAAAACCTTCTTGCAAAGGAGGAACTGTTCATCTCCCCCAGATCTTGAAAACTTTCTACAATGAGCTCTAAGATTTCTTTCATTACCTCATCGTCGTAAGGCTCGTAGGGTGCTGTTATTTTGGCGATTTGGCCGAGGCAGTTGAGGACCAGCAGCCTCACATCTCTGTCTTGGTGCCTCAGGAGGTGTTCCTCTACCAGTCTGTTCATTGATAGGCGAAGTCCATGGCGCAGTGACCGAGACATCGAACTAGGAAGTGCTTGTTCCACCATGGATAAACAGAACTCCACTTTTTCTAGGGCTTTAAGTATTCCCGTGTTGGTATCAGATGCATGTTCCAGCTGCGTCCCTGCTTCATACAGTCTGCGATGAAAAGCTTTCCCATCCACAAACTCCATTATTCCCTCAAATCGTGTCCGCTCAGTTTCAGAGAAAAAAGTACAAAAATGCATATAAACAAGTAGAATGAAGGCGAGACGATATGTATAATTATATAGTCCATGTTTTTCATGGAGGCACATTCGAGTTTGACATGAGACGTAATGGTCGGCCAAGTTCCTATAATTATGTTTTTGGTATGCTGGAAGCTCCAATTATATCATTTGTATATAATATTCATTACATTAATCATTATAATAATAACTTAATTTTAAAATTACGGAGAAAATGTGATATACCATTTATTATAATATTTTCTGGGCTTTAAAATTGCTTCCGGAGGAAGTGAAAGTCTATTTTTTTTTATAGACCACCAAATGAGGTTAATTTAAGTGATATGGTTTTTTTTATTTCTTCCATAACACCCATTTGATGTTGTCTTACTATTAGTTTCACAATTTATAATATTATTTTTCATGTGGTAATATTATAAATAAATTATTTAAATTTTTTTTTATTATATAATTTTTAACTTAATGGTAAGACCATATATTTTATGAAACAAGAGATTTCTAATCATCTAATTTTTAAAGTTGTGGTCATCTCATATGTTTATGAAACCAGGGACCCTAATTATCTAATTTCAAAGTTTTGGTTATGTCTTTTTTAATGATACAATGCATTTTAGATTTTCATGATTAGACTATTCTACAACAAAATTTTATTAATCTTAGGATTATATCATATCCATTAAAACAATAATAATGATGATTTAGTTTTAAGTTCACAATCAATCTAGTAAATCTAGTAGTACATGATGTATTTTTTTTAATATTCATTACTTTAGTAATAATTAATTTTTTCTAGAAAAAAAACCTAATTTATATTAATGAAAATAAAAATTAACAATCCATCAAAAACCCATAGTAAGGCAGTAAATCTGACAAAAACACCACAAAAACCCCAACAAGCCCCACAAAATTGACAACATTAATGAAAATGACGATGAACGAAAGCAATAAAGGGCCACAAACGAGAGTCCATAGGAATATGATCTTGACCTTTCAAAAAATTCACGGATCCATATCTTAATCTCGATAACTCTGGAAAAAAACCCGAAATGAAATGCACACACACAATGTTAAGCATGCCATCTATGAACCTATCCTACATAATAGATGTGGGTCTTTGTAGATTGAAGTTTGCCGCACAGAGAATGGAATCTGTTATCACTCCACACTGCCCGAGGCTGAGAAGGAGACGAGCGGAGGTAATTGTTGGCATTATGATGTATGTGTTGTACTTGATGACAACCCTCTCATAGAAGAACAATTCACGTATACAAAACCAGATGAGTCTACAGAAGAAATATCAGATGTGATAGAATACATGGGATGTAGGACAAAGGAATGATATGACAAATTATAGTGTAGTAGTGTTATTTTCGGGTTCTGCAGGTGCATCGTTGAAAAGTTGTGGTCATTGACAGGTTGCGCAGGTGCGCCTATTGCTGGGGGTCGTTGATGCATCATCTTGTTGTTGAATCTTGTCTATGGTTGTACACAGGTGGATACGCGTACATATGCTAGTACAGTCGCGTGGGTATGACAGAGACCATCTAACACAGGTTCAGGGGGAGCATATATTCTTCTAATAATGCATTGTTGGCATTATCTTAGAAGTCCTTCGTTTGATTCCACATTTGCTTTTGGTGGAATAGATGCTTGATTGATAGATACTGTTGATGATAATTGTGGATAGCTAATCCTTTTGTCTCTATTTATTTTCATATCAAGGTCATGTAACGACCTATTTTGGTTTCCCCACTATGCGTGGGATGAATGATGTATGTTCTTGTTTTATTCCCCTTTGGATTGGAGATGGATGTATGTATGAGTCTTTGATGTTAGCAAGGTCACCTATGATGTATGGAGTCATGTTCTTTCTTGTAGAACATATTTTGTAGACATTGTTTATAGTGAGGGGGAGCATGAACAGCACTTCAGCAGAGCAGGGATCTTCAGCAGCTTTGTACACCTTGCATATATAGCAGGTCCTCAGGGGAGAATGGTTAGCGGAATGGTCCGCCTTTTGCCCTTGATGTCAAAGGGGGAGAGTGATTAGGTATTGTTTCCATCAAGTCCAAAGGGGGATATTGTTGGCATTATGATGTATGTGTTGTACTTGATGGCAACTCTCTCATAGAAGAACAATTCATGTATACACAACCAGATGAGTCTACAGAAGAAATATCAAATGTGACAGAATACATGGGATGCAGGACAAAGGAATCAGATGACAAATTATAGTGCAACAGTGTTATTTTCGGGTTTCGCAGGTGCATCATCCAAAAGGTGCGGTCATTGACAGGTTACGCAGGTTTTGATCTTATGGTTTTGGTCTGTGGTTTTTCATCTAAAGTATCGAAGTGAGGTTTTGGATCCCTAGTATTGGATCTCTATGGTTTTGGTCCATGGTTTGAGAAAGCCCTAGACTATAAAAAGGAAAGGAGATCATTTGGCCTATTCACTTGTGTATGTTGAATATCTTAAGAGCAAGGTCTGAAATTTTGGTGATTGATTTGTGAGTGATAACTAGATTTGAATCAAGCAGAAACCTGAGCATTATAAGGTGGATCTACTGATGGGTCGAGATCTCTTTGGCGCATGATCAAATCTGCGAATTTAACAGTCTGGGGTATAATTGAGGGCTAATAAAGTGTTTATACCTGAAGGTCCGCATATGAGATACAGCGCAGGTGTGGAGGTGTGCAAGCGAGAAGACAAATCAGGTGCGGAGTTGCGTAGTCGAGTAGACAGCGCAGATGCGGAGGTGTGCACACGAGAGGATGAATCAGGTGCGGGTGTGGAGGTGCGCAGAATAGAAGACAGAGGAGGCGCGGAGCTGCGTAGGCTAGACGCAGTAGAAGTGTGGATATCTGCAGGTTTCTATTGGTGAAGTTGCGGACTTTTCCTTGAAATATATTTTGGTTGCTTTTTGTCTATTGTTGCAGAATTCTGGGTTTAGAATCAGTGTCTGGCTACTGGTATTGTTTTCTGGTTACTGCATTCTGAGAAGCTATTGGTTGTTTCACATGTACTTGATGAATATTTAATGTTCATGGATCCAGTATGAAAATTTATGAAATGTGGTCCCTAGAAGAAAATAGAAGGTTGTAGCCTTCTGCAGGTTGAAGCCTGCGTACTAGTAAAGGACTGCACGAGCACAAAATCATTGTAAAAAGATGTTTCTAATTGAAAGAAGATAGAGACATATTACAGGAGGTGGTTTTCACCCACATAGGGTTTCCACCTTATATCTTGTGTTCTTTCATGTGACTGTTGCTCTATTTTTGTTCTTGTTATATGGTTCTCACACACAGATTAATATATTGTAAGTTTGGGAGGTATACACAACTTTCATCTACAAATATTTGTATAAATTGAAAAGAGTTTGATAATACTCATTCACCCCCCCTCTTAGTGTTATTTCCAAGAATAACCTCAAACCAAGCTTTTAGACTGGTAGCTAGCCCTACCAAACCACAGAGTGATCTCTCTATGATTTCACAGCCAAAAAACATCTGAAGGAAGAAAATATATTAGGGTAGGTATGTTCTGCTCTAAGGTTTCAAAATTTAGGGGTTTCTCAATGAATAATGAGACAAGGAACTAGGGCTAGGGTTTCAGAGAACTATGTTGCAGAAATATGGAGGAAGGTAGTTATGTTTCAGTGACACTTTAGGCTTTGTCAGTGTAGTGTAGGGTAGAAAAAAAAGGACCAAAATGAGCATGGAAAGCATGAATTCATTCATGAGAAGATGAATAACAAAAACATGAAATTCCTAACAAAACTGAGCTTAAACTTAAGAATTTTATTTCTTAACTCATATGAATATCACTGAATGAAAAGAGATGGAAAGAAGATGAATTATTCATTAATAGAAGTGAATTGCAGAAGAAAAACAATGGCATAAGATCATACCACATGAATTCCTGAATAATAGTTGCAATTGGCTTATATTACTACAAAATGATCAAGTACAATAGCTCCACTAGACTCTCAAGCATCCAACCATCTCTATGGCTTAGATTGGATTACATATAGACCAAAAACAACATCCCCCTCTTTTATGGGTCGAATTTCTTAGTATAGAATAAGTTTACACAAATCTCTCTAACCAAACCTAATGACTAGGGAGGTTAAAACGAACTGCAAAATTGTTGCAAAACTGATTGATTTGACCATAAGAACCTATACAAGCATGAATCTACTCAATTTTTACTTTGACAAACATAATTACACCTCAATGCATCATCACAAACCTTAAAATGACAAATTACATCAACAAAATTTGAACTAGACTGAGCAAACTCAGAAAAATTAGTTCCAAGAAAAAATTTAGTGAATTGCATGAAATGTAGCATGCGTGGAGAAAACATAGTGTGTTTCTTGTAAGTGTCTTTTGGAGGGGTTCCCAATATCCAAATCAAGATATGAAAAATGCTGGAGAAAACGATGTCTGTCTAATACACCATAGAATGTTGAAGCACTAAAAAAGATTGCTTCTAGACTTCCAAAAACCATTTCTCCTACAATTACTCCAAAAACATAGTGTGCCTCTCAAAAACATGGTAGAAAGGTGTTTTTTTGGTACTTTTTTTTTTTTTTGACCTACTAGAATGTGCTGAAATGGAACTCCAGTTGGATAATTTTTATGTGGAGGTAAAAAAGAATCGAGAAATGTAAACATTTTGTCAAATGGAGGCCCACATAAAAAAACGTAGCGTGGGGCATGATACCTTTTCGGACAAAAAACTACGTAAAATTTCTAGGCTTTTTACAAAAATACACCTCAAAGATGGAGCAATATCTCTCTAACCATGTAACATTTTGCAAAACTACAAGATGTTTTTATAGATAAGGATGTTGTGACGAAAAAATTCTATCAGGTTTTGGAAATTCATTTTCATTTTCTCAAAATCCATGCAAAAATATCATGACTAAAAGAAGAAATTAACTTGGAAAATTTTGATTTTCTAAAATATGTCTCCAAGAAAGTTGCATATCTCTGAATGTGTGATACTATGTAAAAACTGAAGGATGCTTTTTCCCTTGTTCTATGATTGACAAAACTCTCTTTCACAATTTTCAAATTCATCTTCCTTAATTCAGAAACTAATTTTGAGTTAACATTGTCGCTATGTGTGGAAAATGACCTCAAAACCCTAAAATTTATTCCAATTAGATATGTTGATATGCTGAAGTCTATCGTTGATTTTATGCTTTTACTATTTTCAAGTTGGTGGCAAAGAGGCTTATCAACCTGGCATGGTATCACACTTGTTGAATTTTTCTCACAAAACCCTAGGGAGCCCACTTCTTCGCATGACCTTTCGATGAATGGTGAAGCATTGATCTCATGGGTGTAAGTTGGCTCAAATATAGACACTTGACCTCCTTTATTATATTTCTTCAACCCACTTTCCATGATTTTAATTTGCATAGCAAAACCTTAGATGGATGAAAGGGGAAAAAAACTGATTTTTACTTGGGAAAACAAGGGATGAGGCTTAATGTCTTGAGGTGAGGGGATAGAGGGGTTAGGGAGGAGTTATATTAGTAGGAAACATTTAGGAGGTAGGGAAGTGTGTTGGGAAGCTTAGGGAAGTGAAAAATTAGATAGGGAGTGAAGGGATGAGTGGTAGGAATAGAAACACAATCCTAACCCTAATTTCCAACAAAACCATAGTGTACAGACTAGGGTTAGCTCTAGGACTTAGGGGAATGAGGGAGGAGGGATAAGGAAACCTAGGGGAAGTGTGCATAAGTGTGGGGAAGGGTAAAATGTGAATGGAAATAGGTTTTGATGTGTGCAAAGTAAATAATAGTGCCAAAGGAAGAAAATGTAGCATGAAACCCTATGAAAGGTCTCCCCACTAAAAGGCTAAAAAAATTGATGATTGGAGGTGGTGCTTTGCTTAAACTTACTTGTAGATGAGCTCAGGAGAGCTTCACCTGTAGGAGAGAATGTTTGGAAATGTTCCTTTACTTCACACACTGAAAATGTAGCAAGCTAGAGAAAACATAACGTGAGGCTGAAATCATAACATGGAAGACACAAAATGTAGCGTGAGGTGGAAAACGTAGCGAGAGGATGCAAAACACCCTTTGAGACTAGAAATCAATGTTGAGGTTGCTTGGAAGACTTGCAATGACCAATTGGAGCTCTATACAAACGAGATGAGTAAAAGAAATGCTTGAAAGATCCTTTAAAACACAAAACACCTTTTTTAGCAGATGCCATGACATGGCATTATACCTCATTGATTGGAGAAATATCTTTATGAACTGAAATATTACCTTTACCTTTATTAAATTTGCTCACTAGTATTCTAACTCACTTAAATGAGGACTGAAGACAATAAACATAGCTCTATTTACTTAAAACCGACATGGTGATGACAAAACACATGAAGACATAGACTAAGATCCATATGATGACATTTTAACTCATTCATCACCTGTAACACCTGAATGATGGCATGACCATGACGAATGATGATAACCATGAATATTGAAGGGAGTAGCAATGACCTATACACACCAACCAATGATCAAATGTTTATTTGAAAACTCATTTGAAATCATAAAAATTTGACCTAAATCCCTAGCAAAAAATATTGAAAGAGTATATTTGATCACTGATGACTGACATGACTGAAAGGCACTAAAATTCACTCCAATGGGGATGGAAAATCCTTCTGAGATGCCAAGAACACAATAAACCAAGTAGCCTTATCCATTGGGCATGGAGTCAAAAATAAAGAGACCAAACTCAACACTGAAAACCTAATTGACAAACTGAACCAATTGAACTAAAAAGCTAACTTGACTTACATTTGGTAGTGGCCCATCGGGATCTTAGGGCCTTCACCCCAGGCTTCAAATCAAGATGAAAATCACCCACCTATTGAAGATACAGACACACACACACAATAATGTGATGTGATCGGTCTAGTGTAACCAATCCAATAAATGGCTACTTATTTGAATCATGCTCACACATTCCTTGAGAAGGTAGAAAAAAAAATGGTGGCAAGCTCCAAGTGTTCACTAAATATGTGCTCATCATCCATAGATACAAGAAAACTCCTTTCTCCCATATGGATGCAACAAATTGGCAAAAGGGTCTTCAAACAAATGTACAATGATATTTTTCTAATCCAACAGATTGTACTTTTTCTCTAGGTGGTCTTTATACCATGAATGTGAACTTTCATTTTCATCCTTAATCTCGTGCAATTATAATTTGTAATTTTCCTCATATGACTGTAAATTTTCAAATGAGCTTTGTAATGAGACTCCTGCTGAGCAATACAATGTAGCCGACTACCTGAACAAATTTTTATCATTTGGGTTTTTAAGCTCATAGCTAGCTAATGGAGAAATACTTTGACTACATATATCATCCAAAACATCATCTATTTGATCATGGAGAACCTGAGAAGACTTCTATAACTTGTTATATATCAGTTCTAATGACACTACATGATTTTCTATAGGCTTGTCATTCTTTTCTTCAGGAATATTATCAAAACGTTTCTTCAAAAACTGAAATGAATGAAAAATTAATGGTAAAAACTTATGCCGCATCAATTCATCATATGTTTCAACTTCTAATCTTTCATTTGTGTTTTGAAACTCAATGTAACTCAACGGCTATGATTCTGGAGCGAAATAGACTTCCATATCACAAGTGACATCTTCAAACAATTCATGAGAAGGCTACCCATTTATATCGTTGACAACTCACCTATGTGCTTGCTTATAATTTTCCATTATTATTTCAAATGAGGAGAAAAAGAAGGGTAATGAGTCTTGATCAAGAAGTTCATTTTCTTTTTGATGCTCAATATCAAAACTAAAAGACGGTTGATTTCTAATCTTAGGACAATTTTCTCTCATAAATTGAAATGAAGTGAAACATAAAGGTAAATACCCTTCACCTGCTTTGAAATTTTCTATATTTTCTTAATTTCTATTATAATTGATATGCACAAGATGAGTTCTATATTTGTGTTGTTGTAATTGAACTTTCTCCTCCCAAAAACATGGCCTTGATTGCCTTGAAACGTTAGCCTCCATTTCGACAGCAAAATCATCATCATATTGATAATGCTTGGGTAAATCATCCATATAAACAATGTGGCCAGAGATACACATTAGATCTATAGATTTCTTCTCTATGGTTTTATCTACAAATTCATTTCATGACTTTCCATAAATGAATACAAAAAAAATCATTTTCTGACCTATGGTAACTCGGATTAGTAGGAAAATGGTTAGGGCCATCAACCTCCGCTTCTTCTGCAATAAGTGGGATGCTTTCTTTGAACAACAACTTCACATATCATGGTGTTATTTTGCATCATTTCCTCCATTGTGCTTACTAAAATGTCGAGATTCACTTTGAAAGATGTCAGGTACTCCTTCGTTATGTTCTCCCTCGATTCTTCCTTCAACTTTGACCTTTTGACTAGAAAATTAGCTTCCACAACTATTAGATTGTCTTTCATTTATTCAAGTGTTATAGTGTTCCTTTCTCTCAATTGAAACTCCATTTCCAAATCAAGGGCATCTGGGTAGTTTAGGAGAGCTAAACCAGGTGGCGGTCTTAAATCAGCAGGCATTGAATGGTATACATGATTGAATCTAGTTGAAAAGTGTTGCACTATTTCTCCTGCCGTCTTTCCAAATGATTATATTCTTATAAAACCATAAAAGTATCCCTCTTGATCACCAATTTATCAAGAAAGACTTCCACAAACTAATGGAAATAAAAAATGCTTGTAGTTGATAAGTTCTTGAACCATTTCTTAGCTTTGCCTTGCAAAGAGAAAGTAAAAATCCTGATACTGTCATCACCTTCTTCAACCTCAAAAAGGTTGAGAAAATTTTCAAAACTCTAAATTTGATTTTTAGGAGTGATTTTACCATATTCTTCATCAAACCTCGGAAGATATTTGTAATAATTTTCAAGGAAATCATGGAGTATAGGACTTAAGATGAGTGGCTTGTATCTATCTGGAATTTTACAAGGTATAGGAGTATGTATAGAGGATATAGGATTAGTCTTGATCTCTTGGGGATCATCAAGTTGAAGATGGTCATCATAAGGTTCAGAAGGAGGGTCTTCGCCAAGATCAAATTTTTTATTCACAGTCTCCAAAGGAAACGAATCAAACGCGGGTCTGAGATCTTTTCTCAAATACAGTATACTTTGGAAAACCTTCTTAACATTCTGAGGGAAAGAGAAGAAATAATTTATGACAAAGAACATGAAGTCTTAGATGAAATTCCTACTTGAATACGTGATATTCCCATATTTTTCTTTAATTCTCCTGTTGGTAATGTTCATCCTCCAGTGGAGTCCTTGAATTAAATTTGAAACTAATTTGGAGTCACCATGTGAATGATTTCAGCCTTCCTGTGTGTGACCGCTATCCACCATCAACAATCAAATCTTTTCCTTATCATTTTTCCGGGGGAGGATATGATCTCTCGTTTCCCCACCAACGATGCTAAAATATTATCACTCCCCCAGGCTTAGAAGGAGACTGACAGAGGTAACCACAAACTGAACTTTAGTTTGGTAGATAGCCCTACGGAACCAGAGAGGGATCTCTTTATGATTTCACAGCCAAAAATGAGTAGAGGAATAAAATATATTAGGCTAGATATGTTCTTCTCTAAGGTTTTGAAATTTAGGGTTTTCTACTTGATTAATGGGCCAAGGAACTAGTGCTAGGGTTTCAAAGAACTCAGTTACAGAAGTATGGAGGAGCAAGGTAGGTATGTTTCAGTGACACTTTAGGCTTTGTCGGTGTAGTGTAGGGTAGAAAAGAAAAGGATAAAAATGAGCATGGAAATCATGAATTCATTTGTTAGAAGATGAATAAAAAAAACATGAAATTCCTACCAAAACAATCTTAAACTTAAGAATTCTATTTATTAACTAATATGAATATCATTAAAAGAAAAGACATGGAAAGAAGATGAATTATTCATTCGTAAAAGTTAATTACAGAAGAAAAACATTGCCGCAATATCATAGCACACGAATTCCTGAATAATGGCTGCAACTTGATTGTATTACTGCAAAATGATCAAGTACAATAGCTCCACTAGACTCTCAAACATCCAACCCTCTGTATGGCTTAGATTGGGTTACATATAGACTAAAAACTACATCCCCCTCTGTTAGGGGTCGAATTCATTAGTATAGAATTAGTTTACACAAATCCCTCTAACCAAACCTAGTGATTAGGGAGGTTAAAACAAACTCCCAAATTGGTGCAAAAGTGATTCATTTGACCATAAGAACCTATACAAGCATGAATCTACCAAATTTTTACTTTGACAAATAGAATTACACCTCAACGCATCATCACAACCCCTAAAAGAACAAATTTCATCAGCAAAAGTCAAACTAGACTAAGTAAAATGAGAAAACTTTGTTCCAAGCAAAAAACGCAGCGTACTTGGAGAAATCATAGCATGTTGCTTGTAAGTGACTTTTTGAGCAGTTCCCAAGCTCCAAATCAAGATCTAAAAAATGCTAGGGAAATATTTGTCTGTCTACTACACCATAGAGTCTTCAAGCACTAAAAAATACTACCGATATGCCTCCAAATATTTCTCCCACAACTACTCCGAAAACATAGTGTGACTCTAAAAAAACATGGTAGAAAGGTGTTTTTGGTAATTTTTTGACTTTTGACCTGCCAGAATGTGTTGAAGTCCAAATCCGGTAGGATAATTTTGATGTGGAATTCAGAATAATCCAGAAATGTAAAACATTTTTCAAATAGAGGTCCCTGACAAAAACGTAGCATGGGGCACACTACCTTTTTGGACAAAAACTATGTAAAATTTCTGGGTTTTCTACAAACATAAGCCATGATGGAGAAATCTCTATCTAACCATGAAATTTTTTTAAAAATTACAAAGCTTCTTTTAGACTAAGACCCATATGATGACATTTTAACTCTTTCATCACCTGTAACACCTGAATCATGACATGACCATGATGAATGATGATAACCATGAATATTGAAGGGAGTAGCAATGACCTATACACAGCAACCAATTATCAAATTTTTATTT
>APFE030154900.1:82827-114228 GCA_000404065.3 Pinus taeda | reverse complement strand
ATCCTTTTTCTTCATGAGGGCCCTCACACCCTTAGGATCCTTAGGATCATGTCCTAGGTCAATAATAATGTCCTCCAATGTTTTAATCCTGTTGTCTTTAGCTATGGAGGACATTCTTTCCAAATCTAACTGAATGCTAGTGTTCTTTAATGATTCTTCTAACTCATGAGCCAGTGTGGCCTTGTCTGCTAAAGTAGCATAAACCATCTCACCAGTCTGCTTATGTAGCTCAATTTGGCGCTTTCAAGGAAGTAGACAACATGTTGAGTCTACGATTACTTAAGTTCCTAGGGAGACAATTTGATCCCTTTGATGTGATAAAGAACTTTACCACTGCAGTTAAAATAAAGGTGTTCACTAAGGAAGATGATCTTTTTGAAGATGTTTTCTAGTGGAAGAGCACACTTAGAGACATCTTACACCGGGCCCAAATCTAGTTTGGCCCAACAAAATTCCAAGAGTTTAAACTCTACATAGAACGAAGATTGACAAATCCCCCCTTGGATAAATTTCGCATAGAACCGACAAGGGAACCCACTCCCTACATTAGCATGAGTGGAAGCTTGGGGCTAGACAAGTCTAAATCTAAGTCTGAAAGAGAATCGCCAGAAAGGTCTAGACGGTCATAGAGCGATCAAAATAAGAGTGAAGGATCAGTCAGGGATACTGCCCAACCCAAGGAGAATCCTGAGCAGCAAGTGTTGTCGCCAACATAGGTGGAAATTCCCGCTCCCCTCATCTAGCCAACAAAGCCATTAAGAACAGATTAGGAGAAAGAATGGGAAAACTTTAATGAATTGATCAACACAGAGGAGAAAAATGTGGAGACACCAAGGAATCCAACACAGACAATCACAGAAATGGTGATTGAAACAGTTGTTAATGCTCTAGAAACTGAGAACATTCCCATAGCTCTGTCATCTGAAATCATGCTAAAGATAGAGGAAATCCCTCCTCTAGATGTGTTTTACAGTCTACAGCACAAAGTTGTGGTCAGGAGATAGAAAAAGAAGTGAAAACTAGACAACATGCTCTCACCTAAAGCAGAGCTGCTAGATGTCCTTTAGCAAGACCCTACCACTAATCCGACAGAGAACCTGACTAGATTATCCCAAATCGTAGGAGCTTATGCTTCTGCCACTATTGAAAAAGCATCTGAAGTTCAAATATTGCTTAAATATAAAGACGATAAAATCCTATTTGTGCAGAAACAGTTACAGCAGGCTAGCATTAGCTGGGAAGCAGAAGAAAAATTGGTAAAGTTACAACCGGACTTCCAGCAAATGCAGCTAGGTTATCAAAGCAGTCTAGCTGAAAAATAATAGCAGTTACAAGCCACGTTAGAAATGCACAAATATGACCCTAAAGTCACAAAATTTGTCACAGAAGCCCTTGCCCTAAATGATCAACTCTTTGAATAGCAGGAAACACTTTGCCAAAGAATATCCCAATGGAACTCTCACTGCGAAATGAGTGACAAAATCACAAGTCAAGTCGTAGATTTGCGACTTGATTATGATTTAATTGATAAGAAAGTTTCTGACTATTTGAATTGGCAGGAATCAGAGGAAGGCAAGAAAGCAGGGTTTCCCAAGATCAATGAATCCCATAAAGAAATGTTGTTTAATAAATTGGATGCACAAATAAAAAAAGCAGAATAGGCAGCAAAGAAGCAACGATAACAGTAAGCAATGTCATTGACTATGTCAACGAAAATCTGCGCAAAGCCAACCTGATTTCAAAAACCAATCCAAGATTTCTCCCAAAAATGCAGCAATTGCAAACAAGTTGGAGACAGAAAGCTAAAGAAAGCGCAGAGTTAATAAAAAAGTTAACTAAATTAAAATGGGACACTTACTGGCAATATTTGGTGAAACCACAGAGTGCTAGTGCTTGTTGGTTTTGTTTTCACAGGACAATTAAAATCGGAGGTCGGCCAACCGACACTCCTGAAGTCAATGCTAGATGCTTGCGACTTAAGAGAACATATGCATAGTTGATATTTAGATACAGTTTCAATTTTATTTCAATTTATTTTTGGTTTAGATGAGGATGGTCATTTAAACCTCCTCATATCTTTTTGTAATAACTATTTTTAGTCTTTAGTTAGTAGTATTTAAATCCCTCTCATGCATTTAGAGAGGGGTCCAGAAATTTATCAAAAATAGTTCTTCAGAACATGCACTTTTGCCCCCCTGAGGAGGTTTTGATAAATGAATGGAATGCGATTTATTTATATCTGTGTTGAATGTCTGCTATTGAAATGCACTTCTGTACTCTTAGTAGATATCAAATTATGAGAAGATAAATCTATATTGCTGAAGCTTATGAGTAGGACTTATTATCAATGGTACTTTTATCTCTTAATGATTTCTACTTATGCGTCAAGTGATATGTTATTTTCAGTTGTTTATATATGAAGGCCAGACTGTTCAGTTATCATTTAACACTTTTGTACGGTGGTAACTATTCTGTTATGCTAAGTGTATAAATAACTCATTATGTGATATGCTTATCATAATTGTTTCGGCTAATTTGTTATACGAAACAATTTACTTTTAATGGATTCTTTTCTCGTAGCAATTGAATAATCTTTATTACCGATTGTTGTTGGAAACTATTTTAGATCGCATAAGTGAAGAGTTAATCCCGGGATAGTTTTTAGAATTAGATTTTTATGTTCATTAGAATAAAATTGCATGTGTTAGATTAGATTTAGATTAGAAGCATTCTCTTTAGAAACTTTAACCCTTAGCATCATCACAAACAAATTGGGAAACTGGTCCCATTATCCCCAATCGGAGCCACTATCCCAAACGGAAAAGGAGCTGCTTTCAAGGTCCAAATTGGGTGGTTATCCCCCTTGTTGTAGACCTGATTTTTGGGGCATCAACATATTTGGCACTAGAAGGAGGGTCCGAACTGTGAATGGCTAGTAAATCTAAATCCAAAACCCATTCTGAGAATAAATCGCCCTCAACATCTCCCCCGACTTCTCCATCGCATTCTAAGTCTTTAAATATTAAGCGAGAAGTTGAGAAAACAACAACCACTGCCGCAAACCTGAATATTTCAAATAAATCTACTATAAAACCCCATGAATTTCAGTCTTTAATCCATAAACTTCAAGGATTTTCCATATCACCGTAGAAATTCGAACTATCTCAAGATAGTGTGACTTCACAATATAATCCTTCTCATCCTCTTACCAGATTACAGAGTGAAAAGCTTGGTATTGAACCAACCGAATTACCTCTGCCTAAAAGGAAAATAGCAAGGAAGACACATCAAGGGTCTGATCGTGAGACTCTTTCATCATCGTCATCTATTCCATCTTCTCCATTGCAAAGTCAACCATCCACTCCTCCACTTCATATCGTTGTTCAACGGAGCACTGGAACTTCGACATCTTTGTCCCCACCACAAGGAACTTCATCTGCGCTTTCCTCTATTAGTAGTTCAACGAGAGCTCAAAACCCATAGAACAATCCAGGGGTAGTCTCAATGCCTGCTACCTTGAGTCAATTACCAACCCATCCTGAGAAATGGCTACCCAAGTTTAATGCTGAAACAGGTATGCTAGCAGAAGAACACATAAATAACTTTGTGTTATCAATAAATTTAAATGGAGTTACAAATGAAGATGTTGTTGTTAGAATTTTTCCATATACTTTACAAGGAGCAGTTGGGTCCTGGTATTTTTCATTACCATCAGGATCCATTACTAGTTGGGACATTTTCCAAGAGAAATTCTTGACAAAGTTCAGCTATGATAGGTCTACGACAACATAGATCAATGATTTATAAAATCTTAAGCCTAAATTGAGAGAACCTATCAAAGATTTCAACTCGCGTTTCAACAAACTCTTAAATAAAATCCCTACTGCTTCCAAGCCTAGCGAAGAAGTTCGAAGTGAATGGTACATATCTTCTTTACCATCAAATATAGCAATCTTTGTTGATAGGAATTCCAAGCCAACATTGGCCGAAAACATGAAGGAAGCGATAGCGGTAGAAAAGTGTATCTTAGCTTTAGAAAAGAAAAAGATTATTGATGAAAGAAAATCTAAGAAATTTGCTTTCAGAGATGATCCTAAGAAAAAGAAACTAAAGGACCCATTTGATTTGGAAGGATTACAGAAAGTTTTAAAAACCATGTCTAACGAAATGGTTGATATTAAAAGACAAGCAGCAGAGACTTCTTCTAAGAAACCCTACAAGCCTTATAGGAAAAACCCTTCAACTAATCCAAAGCCCCCCAATGCTATAACAACTGCAGAATTTGAAGGAGAATAAGAAGAAGTGTCCAAAGAAGAACCTATTGATGAAGATGAGGTTGTAGATCTACAAGGAATGTGGGACTTCATTCTTCTAGACAAGGAGGATCAAGAGGCATCACTAGTTAGTACCAGAAGTAGAAATCAACTCAATCCTCCACAACCCAGTTCTAAACAGAAGAACGTAAGCTTAGTTTCCAAGGATAAAGTCGCAGGTAAGAAATCATCACCAAAAGCGACTCAAACAAACCCAGTCCAATCCGAGTCATCAACTCCATCTAAAACATTGATTTTTTTCTGACGAGATGGAGTATAATATTGTTGAAGACATGAAGAAGACTAGGGCCAACATTACTTTTCATGATCTAAGTAAATTAAAGCATCAACAGAAACTACTTTTGAAAGAGCTGCATGCAATACCCATTGCACCTCTTCCTGTCGCTATAATCTCGCAAGATTCTCATGAAATGGGAAGACCTCCAACTAGTATAGCAAATAAACTTGACCCAAAATATATTGCTTTAATTGGAGGTAGGTCAAAATCCAATACTCCTCCATTCCTCCTTACTTTCGAAATTTTCAATAAAAAATTGTATAGTTGTTTGGTAGATTCAGGTGCTTCATCTAATATATTGCCTAAAATAGTTTGTGCAAAGTTAAACGTCCAACCTCAAGAATCTACAGTACGCATAGTTCAGCTATACCGGTCATAAGTTGAAGTAATTGGTGAACTAAATCAAGTGACCATAAGGCTCTCATCAAATCCAAAGGTATGTCAAGTCATTGATATTTTAGTTGTAGATATTCCTGAATTTTATGGTTTAATTCTTAGTAGGGATTGGTATGAAAAGCTTCATGGATAATTTGCGACCGAATGGTCACACATGTGGCTCCCTTACAACGTCAAACCAAATCAGATAAAGGTTGAGTGAGAAAGACATCAAAAATACATAGTGACGGAACTGGAAGGAGAAAATGAACCTATAGCATACAACACCAATGACTCTTTCTTAGGAAATTTTAATGCTCATACTTCACCTTATTTAGAACATTCTATTTTGTCTCCAGTAGAAAATTTTTCTCGAACAGATAGTTCTAAATGTGTTAATTTTGTAGATAGTCCTGTAAATAACTCTTTGTTTTGGAAATTATCTTTTGATGGTTCTAAGTCTAATGATGGAGTAGGAGCAGGATGTGTATTAATTAGACTAGAAGGGAATAAAACCATACTAACTTGTAGACTTGAGTTTGATTGCACAAACAACATTGCAGAATATGAAGTTTTAGTGCAAGGGTTGTACAAGGTGATCAGACTCGATATCAAGTATCTACAAGTCTTTGGAGATTCTGAGATTGTTATTAAACATGTACGAAATACTATACATTATCTATCAGGTCATTTAAAGTATTATCAATCTTTAGTACAAGATCTGACTGAACATTTTATAGCATTCAATATTTCATCCATTCCTCGACTCTAAAATGCTAGTGCTGACCTCCTGGCTAATGTAGCTTCCAAGCTCATTCCCTCAGAAGACTATATCCCAAACAGATTTTCAATCAAATTGATGTTTAGGCCCTCCATCCCTGATAATGTTACCAACTGGAGAATTTTTAATGATGACCCTAACATTGTAAGTTTCCTAACTTCAAAAGGATCTTACAGTAATCAGATAATTGACGAGGACCAACATGACAAGTAGTTACAACAAGAGAGCACCAATAATATACCAAAATCTATAGTCAAGTTAGAAGACCTATACGATTTAAAAGACAAATTCAAAAGGTCTACCAATTCAAAACTTCAGAGTTCAACTCTAAACTATGAATTAGTAAATCTAGGAACAGATACTAAGCCGCAGAATGTCAACTTAGGTCTTAATCTAGGTCCAGAAGAAAAAATAGCCTTTGTTTGACTCTTGAAGTAGTATAAAAATTATTTGCCTGGAATTACGATGACCTTAAGACTTACGACACTTCAATCATTTAGCATACTATCCCAATGATAGCTGATGAAAAACTAGTCCAGCAAAAGCTGAGGAAGATCCATCCTAATCTAGAAAGTCAAATTAAGTTTGAGCTCAATAAATTGTTGAAAGGAAAAATTATTTTTCTCGTTCGGAATTCTAGATGGGTTTCCAATCTGGTTCCAGTTAGAAAGAAAATTGGAGGCATTTGAATTTGTATTGACTTTCGAAATCTGAACAAAGCCTGCTAAAAGGATAATTTTCCCTTGCCTCATATGGAACAAATATTACAAGTAGTTGTGGGATCAGAATTGATGTCCTTTTTAGATGGTTTCTATGGCTACAACCAAGTCTTAGTCCATTCGGATGATCAACTAAAAACCACATTCATAACCAAATGGGGTACATATGCATATCAAAAGATGCCTTTTAGGCTGATTAACACTGGCGCCACATTTCAAAGGGCCATGGATATTGCATTTGAGGGATTAGTAAACAAATCAATGGTGATTTACTTGGATGACATAATCGTATATTCTAAAAAGGGTAGTAATCACCTCAGAGATTTAAAGCAGATCTTTCAACATTGTCAAAGGTAAGGGATTTCACTTAATCCAAAAAAGTTTTTTTTTTTTGCATTAAGTGAAGGAAAACTTCTTGGATTTATAGTGTCTAAATCTAGAATCCATCTTGATCTAGATAGGATTAAGGAAATTTCTAAAATATCCTTACCTCATAATAAGAAAGCAATGCAATCCTTCCTTGGTTAAATTAATTTTGTGAAAAGATTTGTCCCAGACTTCTCAAGAATTGTGTCACCATTACAAGCAATGATCAAGAAAAATTCACTCTTTAAATGGGATCAGGCAGAATATGAAGCATTCAATCTGATTAAGCAAGCGATTGTTAATGCGCCATCCCTAGCGACTCCAAATTTTTCCGATCCTTTCATTTTGTATACATTTGCCTCTGAGAAGTCATATGCTGCAATACTCTTGCAAGCCAATCAAGACAAAGTGGAAGCCCCGATTGCTTTCTTTAGTTAAAATTTGCAAGGAGTTGGATTAAATTATTCTGACATTGAGAAACAAGCTTATGCAGTTTTCAAAGCAATCAAACACTTTAGACCCTTTCTTCTTAAGACCCATACAAAGATAATAGTGTTGTTTCTAGCAGTAAGAAATCTCTTGGTACAGAAAGATGTGGGTGAAAAGAGAGAAAATTGGGTCACTGCCCTACAAGAATACAACGCTGAGATCAGGCTAACAAATATTATAAAAGGTCAAGGCTTTTGTAGAATGTTGGCTGGAGCATCACTTATATCAGAAATACCATCTCCCAATCAAGAGGTACAAATGTATGAGGTAAGCCTAAACGATATTGAATCGAGATATGCTGATATCATGTTTTATTTAAAAAATGGATATGCTCCTTCAAATCTAAATCATACAAAGAAAAAAGCCCTAAGATTGAAAACTAAGCAATATCAACTTGTAAACAATTTACTTTTTAGGATGAATTATGATTCTGTTCTTCTTCGATGTCTTCAGAAATCTGAAGCTAAAAAAGTGTTGCAGGAACTCCATGATGGACCAACAAGTGGAAATTATGCAGGAGATGCAACAACACACAAAATTTTATGCGCAGGATACTATTGGCCTACTTTATTTAAAGATGCACATAGCTATGTAAGGAAATGTCAAGTTTGTCAAACTGCTGCTGGAAGACAGAAGAAACCATCATTTCCATTGCAACCAGTTAATATCGACCAACCATTTGAGCAATGGGGATTGGATATAATAGGTGAGATCGTTCCTCACTCTTCTAAACAACATAGATATATTCTTACAGCTATAGATTATTTTACTAAATGGGTAGAAGCAGTTCCTCTCAAGACAACTAATGCTTAACATATCATCGATTTCATAGATCAATTCATAATTAATAGGTTTGGCTTACCTTCTACTTTAATGTTTGATAATGCATCATATTTTTTTGGCAATGCTATGACTGAATTTGCACTTAAAAGATGTTTTAAACTTAATTATTGTGCCAATTATTACCCACAAGGGAACAGGTTGGCTGAATCAACAAATAAAAACCTAATAAGAATGATTAAGTGAACTATTGATTAGAATCATAAAAATTGGCACAAACCTTTGATGTATGCTCTGTGGGCAGATCGAATAACTCAAAAGGCTTCCATTGGCACTTCTCCCTTCAATTTAGTTTATGGGAAAGAAATAGTTCTCACAACTCATCTAGCAATTCCTTCTTTAGCCTTAGTTCAATTTATTGAAGAAACACCTTCTTCATCTTTACAACTAAGAAAATTGCAGATCCTTTAGCTAGAAGAGTAGCGAGAACAAGCTAAAATTACCCATGCACATCATCAAGCATTAGTAAAGGCTTCTTTCGATTCAAATATGGTATGTAGGAAGGATTTTCAAATTGGAGATTTAGTATTGAAATGGTATAAGGCTCACAAAGAAAAAGACAAACATTCTAAATTCCAACAGATGTGGCTTGGACCATTCCAAATTGTTTAAATCATACATCCATCGACTTTTGTGTTGCAAGATCTAGCAAGGAAAAGAGAGTCTTTACTTGTTAATGGGCAGATCCTTAAAAAATACTTTCCATAGAAGATGACCTCTTCTATTTTCGTAAATTACTATTTATAGCTTTATTTTGATAATAAAACAAGTTGTAAATGGCTACTTTTGGATTTCAAGAAAAAGATTAGTGTCTCTTGTAAATTTTATTTTTCGCTTGTATAAATGGAACTGATTTGGAAAATTAATCATTATTATTAAAAAATATAGTCAAGTGCTACAAGCATGAAAATTTTACTAGTTCCAACCTTACAAATTTTGATTAAAAACAACCTTTAGCAGGAATTTGTTTTATATCGGTCATGAAAGGCATCAATAATAAAAGGAAGGTTCTCTGTAGAAAATTTACCTTCAAAAATTCTATAATTTTCGTCCAGAGCTATTCTTAACGAACCAATGACTTCCTCCCCACTTAGGGAATTACAAGTTTCAAAGGGTAATCCACCTATGCACTATGAACTTAAAGAGTAAGAGGTCTGATCAAGAGCCAACTTATCATGATCATAAGGATTATAACTTGCCAAATTACAGACCAAAATAGGGCAATGACTCAAGATTGTTGCAATCAAAAGACAAGGGGTCTCATCACGAGCTAGCTTGTTTAGTGAATTTATAAATCAAGTGAATGGCACTGTCAAAATTTGGCCACCAAACCAAGATATTGTTCTTTAAGAATTAAAAGAAAATGAAAGCAATAAGTGTGAATGAAGATTTATCTTTGGAAATTGTATACTTCTTGAAGTAGGATACTGGATCATTGCTGGGTAATAGGTAACCCATTCGAGGCTATAAACGTCTGCTGGCAGTAGAGGCTCTACCTACGACAAATGAGCATACTTAAAACTGATCTACAGAGATGTCTTTGTTTTTATCCTTATAAAACAAGTAGTGACTGATGTAAATGCAATGACTAGCTTTGGGCAGAAAATAATCAGAATTAGCATGGAAGGAACAAACTATTGTTAATGGCAAAGAGCACTATGCACTTTATATTTCTGTAATAAAGTTTGATTTTCCAGAAAACTTTTCTGTTTTGGAAGTTTTAGAAAATTCAAAAGATAATAAGAGATAACTGGTTCTTTCTAGTGAATTGCCAATTGTTGTGGCCAGCAACAACCCCCCTTTTTATTTAGTAATAGTAATAACACTAAATAAATGGGGACCCTTCTAAAAAAAATAAAAAACTAGCACTTAGAATTCCCTTTTAATAAACACACTATCATAAACTTAAGAAAAACATCCGCAAACACAAAATCTTAAGTATTATGAAAAGTCTCAAATAAAATTGTTCTCTTAATGATGAACAACGCATCGCAAAAGGGTAACGGATGACATCATATATAAAGAAACTGTCGAAATTGCGAAAACGCGATGATGCGAGATCGCAAGCCACATAGATTCATCAGATATCACAGATTCCATACATCACAGCGCCACCTAAGATAAAATGTCTCGATATTGCGAAACACGATAAAGTATCTCACAAATCGCATCTCGCAGTTGCACAATGAAACAAAAGATTGTTAAAGAAAAAGGATTAGTGATATTGTGATCTGCGATATTGCGGAGCAAATCGCAAAATCACTTTATCGCATATCAAAAGGGCTCACAGTTCAATGAAATATTTCTCGTCATCTGATACTGAGTTATGTGCATTAATGTCAACGTAGTGGTTTATTGATGGTTATTTATGAGAAATGATTTAGATCTAAGCGAAAGGGTTATTTCATGCAAGATGATATATTGGATGTGATTTTGAAATTAAGAGCTTTCCCATCACCTTATTATTTACCATCATTCGTTATCTTTCTTATTGTGTCTTAGTTATCTACTTGTGAACTTACAGGAGTAGTACGCAGAACAATACACAAAGCAGTGCGCAGAACGTGATGGGGAAGAAAGGAAAAGCTCCAATATCTGAAAAAACAGAGATGACTCCATTATTCACGGACACCACCTGTACCAAAGAAGTAGTGATATCTACTTGGGAAGGCGTGTATAGTTCGATGGAGGAAGAAAACCCGAGAGTCATGGAAGTTACAACTACGGCAAATGAAAGTAGGTCATCCGAAGCATCACTTATAGAGCTTGCATGCTCATCCCTACACCGTATTGCAGCAAGGCCAAAAATACTTCCCTATACAGAAATGGTCAAATGGGTGATAGACGACGCTGAGATAACAGACAAGAAATTCAAGTCGTGGAACCAGGAGGTTATATGATCATTTACTCCACATAATTTAAGATGCATGTATCATTTACCAGAGCCGCAAGCTAGCTATAACAAATAGTTCATGGAGAAATTCGCCAAGGAGAACGAAGATTTGGCGGAATGCACCAAAAGTTGTTCAGTGAAGGAAGAGTCGTTAAAAAATGACAAATATGGTATGTACAACACTGGTTCCCTCTCTTCTCCATATTGTTTTCGCTGCTGCAATGTTATGTAGGCTATTCAGAAAAACCGATATCAATAAGTTTTCATCCGAGTGGGTACCCCTACTAGATGTGGCCACCAACGCCACTATAATGGACTGGGCCCAAATATTGTCTGATAACTTAGCCTCTTCTATTTGGAATTATCGGACTAAAAGGAGTCCTTCTCAAAGGATTTATCCTCCTTTCTTTCTAGCTGCCTATGTTATGGATGCTATCTGTTTTGTTTCTAAATTTCCTCTCATGGGTTGGAAATGGACAGTACATAATCCCTTACCCATTCAAGTCTACCATAAGGAACTATGGGATTCTAAGTTCACCCCATATTTTTATAAAATCTACCATGGAGTTATGCTACCCATTCACAAGATGTTGTATAATATAGATGCCCCAAGATTTTCTCCTGAAGCCAAAATTGATATTCTCCCTGTGGGAAGATGGTTTGGAGAAGAATTTTTCACTTATATCAGAGTATTTGGAAGCATTGCCTCTCCTCATATACTTCCCTTGTACGTTCCTGGCAAATTGATGGCACGCGAAATAGCCTACTAAACCTTTGGGGTTGGAGGAATGAACAGAGAACTTAAGGACAAGAAAAAGGCAATCTGGCTGCAATTCCTTGTGTTCTGTGGGGCTTTTGCATTGTTTGATCTAGGTCATGCTTTCAAGGAAGTAGACAACATGTTGAGTCTACGATTGCTTAAGTTCCTAGGGAGACAATTTGATCCCTTTGATGTGATAAAGAATTTTACCACAACAGTTAAAATAAAGGTGTTCACTAAGGAATATGATATATTCAATGATGTTTTCCAGCAGAGGAGCACACTTAGAGACATATTACACCGGGCCCAAATCCAGTTTGGCCCAGCAGAATACCAAGAGTTTAAACTCTATAGAGAATGAAGATTGACAAATCTCCCCTTGGATAAATTGCGCGTAGAACCGATGATGGAACCCACTCCAAGCATTAGCATGAGTGTAAGCTCAGTGCCAGACAAGTTTAAATCTAAGTCTGAAAGAGAATCGCCAGAAAGGTCTAGACGGTCACAGAGTGATCACAATATGAGTGAAGGATCAGGTAAGGATACTGCCCAATCTAAGGAGAATCCTGAGTAGCAAGTGTTGTCGCCAAAACAGGTGGAAATTACCACTTCCCTCATCCAGCCAACAAATCCATTAAAAACAGAGCTAGAGAAAGAATGGGAAAACTTTAATGAATTGATCAACACGAAGGAGAAAAACGCGGAGACACCAAGGAATCCAGCACAGACAATCACAGAAATGGTGATTGAAACAATTGTTAATGCTCCAGAAGCTGAGCACATTCCCATAGCTCTGTCATCTGAAATCATGCTAAAGATAGAGGAAATCCTTCCTCTAGATGTGTTTTACAGTCCACAGCACAAAGTTGTGGTTAGGAGACAGAAAAAGAAGCGAAAACTAGACAACATTCTCTCACCTAAAGCAGAGCTGTTGGATGTCCTTTGGCAAGTTCCTACCACTGATCTGACAGAGAACCTGACTAGATTATCCCAAATCGTAGGAGCTTATGCTTCTGCCACTATTGAAAAAGCATCTGAAGTTCAAATATTGCTTAAATATAAAGAGGATAAAATCCTATTTTTGCAGCAACAGTTACAGCGGGCCAGCATTAGCCGAGAAGTGGAAGAAAAATTGGTAAAGTTACAACAAGAATTCTAGCAAATGCAGCTGGGTTATCAAAGCAGTCTGGCTGAAAAAGAACAGCAGTTACGACCACGTTAGAAATGCACAAATATGACTCTAAAGTCGCATAATTTGTCACAGAAGCCCTTGCCCTAAATGATCAACTCTTGCAACAACAGGAAACACTTTGCCAAAGAATATCGCAATGGAACTCTCACCGCGAAATGAGCGATAAAATCATAATTCAAGTCATAGATTTGCAACTTGATTATGATTTAATTGATAAGAAAGTTTTTTACTATTTGAATTGGCAGGAATCAAAGGAAGGCAAGAAAGCAGTGTTTCCCAAGATTAATGAATCCCACAAAGAAATGTTGTTTAATAAATGGGATGCACAGATCAAAAAAACAGAATAGGTAGTGGAAGAAGCAGTGGAAGCAACAAGCAATTTCATTGACTATGTCACTGAAAATATGCACAAAGCCAACCTAATATTGGAAACTGCTCCAGGATTTCTCCCAAAAACACAGCAACTGAAAACAAGTTGGAGACAGAAAGTTGAAGAAAGGGCAGAGTCAATAAAAAAGTTAACTAAGATAAAATGGGACACTTATGGCAATATTTAGTGAAACCACACAGTCAGTGTATGGCTCTAAAGTGCCTTACAAATTCTGCCGAGAAGATAGCACCAACGCTTGCTGATTCTGTTTTCGCGGGACAATTAAAACCGTAGGTTGGCCAACCGACGCTCCTAAAGCCGATGCTGGATGCTTGCGACTTAAGAGAACAGATGCATAGTTGATCTTTAGATACAGTTTCAATTTTATTTCAATTTATTTTTTATTTAGATGGGATGGTCATTTAAACCTCCTCTTATCTTTTTGTAATAATTATTGTTAGTCTTTAGTTAGTAGTATTTAAACCCCTCTCATGCATTTAGAGAGAGGTCCAAAAATTTATCAAAAATAGTTCTTTAGAACATGCACTTTTTCCCCCTTGAGGAGGTTTTGATAAATGAATGGAATGAGATTTATATCTGTGTTTAATGTCTACTATTGAAATGCACTTCTGTACTCTTAGTAGATATTGAACTATGAGAAGGTGAATCTATATTGCTAAAGCTCATGAGTAGGACTTATTATCAATGGTACTTTTATCTCTTAATGATTTCTACTTATGTGTCAAGTGATATGTTATTTTCAGTTGTTTATATATGAAGGCCTGAATGTTCAGTTATCATTTGGCACTTGTGTACAGTGGTAACTATTCTTTTATGCTGAGTGTATGAATAACTTATTATGCAATATGTTTATCATAATTGTGTCAGCTAATTTGTTATACGAAAGAATTTACTTTTAATGGATTCTTTTCTCATAGCAATTGAATAATCTTTATTACCAATTGTTGTTGGAAACTATTTTATATTGCATAAGAGAAGAGTTAATCCCAAGATAGTTTTTAGAATTAGATGTTTTTGTTCATTAGAATAAAGTTGCATGTGTTAGATTAGATTTATATTAAAAGCATTCTCTTTAGAAACTTTTAGGAAGGAAAACATCATCCCTTAGCATCATCAGAAACAAATTTGGAAACTGGTCCCATTATCCCCTATCAGAGCCACTATCCCAAATGCAAAAGGAGTTGCTTTCAAGGTCTAGACCAGGTGGTTATCCCCCTTGTTGTAGACCCGATTTTTGGGGCTTCAACAAAAGGCTGCATTTGTTTTTACTTCGGTATTTATATTAATAAATAACTTGTCAATGGAAAGGACAAGTAGGAGATAATAAACCAGATAATGCAGTAGAGATTTCTGATGTGTTAGAATTAGGAATTTCCGCATGTTATCAGAGAATTGCAGATCACAGGAGGACTAAAGACACTAACATAAATTTTAAATTTGTGGCAGAAGCAGCTATCCCGAGAGACAACATTGTTATAGAGATTAAGTGACAAGAGAAGAAGTGACACAAGGCTTAGAGGGTGACACAGAGCCTCATCCAGAGCCTATGTCAGCATGTCGAGCCATGGGAAGGGCCAACACAGAGAAATAAGGAGGCAGATCAGGCATACGCAGTGCCTAATCATCTTTCTCAATTAGGAAATATTGATGCTGAGGCCAGGAGGAGCTGATCCAACTCTCACTATGATTGCACAGAGCCAGAAGGGCTCAGATTCTTCAGTTGTTGGGGCTAAGGGAGCTGTGCAGATTATGATTTGAGGAGTTGGTGGGACATGTTTCTATCGGTGCAGAAAAATGTCTAAGGAGATGGAACCAAGGTAGAGGGAAGCACTACCTCGATGGATTTCTAGCCAAATCGAGGTCTGAGTTGCAGTGGAAAAGGAGGATTGGAGAGGAGTGGCTTGACAGTTGGAAGGAGGATTTCTATGAAGGAAATCAGGACTTAGAGGGAGTCTAGAGGATCTTGTTCCTTAGAGGATTTCTAGCGCCAAATAAATCTAGATCCAATTTTTCGTTAGGGAAAAAATGGAAGAGGGAGAAGAGAAGTAGTTCTACATTCATTTGGTAGAGATGGCCATTGCATCTCTAAGAGGGAGATGGGGAGATTTAGAGTTGTAGTGTTGGGTTGTGTTATATTATTTCCATGCCTAGCCCCAATAGTTGAATCAAGGGGTTAAAGGTGGGCAGTAGCCCCCTTGTACAAGGTCCGGGGTAGTGCCCCGGGGAATTTTTTTTTTGTGGACCCTATATTAGGTGGGCAGACCTACCTATGGTTTTGTGAATGGATTTCACACATGGTTTTGGGCACGATGGTTTTTGATCCATGGTATTTTGTAGATCGGGTCAAGGGAACTACGGTTATGTTCTAATCCAGGGTTAATGTATTGGGGTTTATGGATGCTTCAACATGTATATATATGTAGTAACATTGAAAGGAACATAACGAAAAATCAATTCGGTAGTCCCGGTTTTGGGATCCAGGGGAAAATCTCTATGTATATTTTTTTTTATGTCTTATTCTCTCACCATTGTTTATTTTCTATTTTTAGAATTTGTATGCAGGAATTTCTGTACGAGGTTAAAACCTACATGTAGTTCGAGAGAGCTACAGAAAAGTGGACAGGACCCTTGAGGTGCCCAAACTATTGGATCAGATCTGGATATGGGAGCCCTTAATGATAGTAGCATGATGACATGTGTAGGGTGGAGCGGAAGTGTGGTGGAGTGACAAGGTAGTGCCAAAGTGTAGAAGTTTGTAGTAGTACAATAGAGGTTGCAGCAGTGCAAGAGGCATAGAGGTGTTTGCAGAAGCAAAGTGGAAATGAAGGGAGAACTGGATAGTAGCAGAGGCAGCTTCAACATCACGAGGCTTTTAGACTAACCAGGATGTCAATATTTGGGGAAGTCAGTTATCTACTTCTTGGTAACTGAGTTTCATTGCAACAGTTAGTAGTGGCAGTGCTAGGGGTAGCATGCGCAGCATGTTCAGAGGGAGTTGCAGTATCGATGTAGTAGTGGTAGTGGTAGTGTCATGGGTAGCATTACAAGAAGTAGCACTACAGGGGATGTGAGGCAGCATGCCTCACATCAACGCACATACTAGTGTGGAGGATCAGTGTGATGTTTCTATGATGAGGCATTACTAGAGCACATTCCTTGCTACGATAGAGTGTTGATTTTTGGTAGAATCAGATGTGATATAGCCATGAAAATTGGTGGAGAGGATAAGGCACATGAGATCACCAAGACCCGGAAATAGTTTTGGGAAATTCCACACAGATGGAGAGATATTAAAATAATTAATATTTTTAATGAGACCCTAAGTCTAAATTTAGGAAAATTAAAATATTAACATGTATTAATATAATATGGGTGAGGGTTCTGAATATTTAGGTTTGACCAAGCGAGAGCTCTGCCGAAGACGAGAAATGGCCAAGGGATCAAGCAAGGTTTTGGTTTCCTCTTCGACTGGCGGCAACTGGGATTTACCTCAACGGATCTGGGAGCTACCCGCAGCTGCTGTATGGTGGTCTCCTTTTCAGACTTCTTTGCCTGAGAGTTTCCGGACCATAGAACTTTTTTGCCAAATCAATTGTTTCGGTTTTCTACCCATCGATTTCACCTTTGGCAGCATTCTACCAGCGTGCTTGGATCAGGCCACTGTGGAGGAGATCCATGGACAAATAGTTTTCCGTGGATCTGATCAAAATGTCATCCTGGGGTTTACCCTCGGGGATATCTACGCAAAAAATGGGCGCCTTGAGAATGCACGCTATGCGTTTGACAAAATACCTCAACCAAATGTAGTCTCCTGGACAACTTTGATTGCAGGAAATTTACAGAATGGGTGTGATGGTGAAGCCCTGGATCTCTTTCAGACAACTCCCCAGAGAACTGTGTTCTCTTGGACAGCAATGATTTCAGGACATGTGCAAAATGGACAGGGTGGAGAGGCATTGGAAATTTTTCGGCAAATGCAGCTTACCAGGGGCATGGAGATCTAGGCACGGGCCACTAAGAGAGGGCTTTTTCAGGCTGATGTCTTTGCAGAAAATGCCCATATAGTCATATATGGAAAATTTGGTAGCATAAGGAATGCACACAATGTGTTTGGGAAAATATGCCAGCGAAATGTTATCTCCTGGACGGTAATGACGGCTGGATTTGAACAGGGAGAAAAAATGGAACGCATTCAGGGCGTTGCTGCAAATGAGAAACCAACCAGCTGCAAGGCATCCACAATGTGCATGACAGGAGCCTCCCCTCATCTCTTTCCCCTGTGGCAAATGCAGGAAAGGCAGACCTTGCATAGCTCCAGCAGCCTGTTGTCTCAGATCTGTAAAGGCAAGAAGAACCCTGGTCACTCCGCCTCATTCCAGATCTTGATCAAGCTTATTTCTGGCAAAACCCTGCTTCAATGGGTGAGAGCGTCGGATCCAGTGCTAAACCTCAAGCAGGCGCTAGAAATCAAGCTGGGGATCCCCTCTGCAGCTCAGCGACTTCTCCATGAAGGTAAACAACTCGAGGACCTTTACCCCCTGTCGTTTTACAGCATAAAGAGAAATTCCTCCATTGCTCTTACCCTTCGTCTAAGAGGGGGCGCGGCAGGACAATCATCCTCAGCTGAGGCGTTTTCTTACAAGGACGCTGTCCACACGAAGCTGCCTAAGAGAACAGCTCAGCCTGCTCACGCTCCCAAGCCTTTTTTGGTGGACAAGATGGAGGAAACCCCCTCCATAGAAATAATGCATCCCTCGCTGGATGAGCAAACCCAGCAATATGTGGAATATGGCATTATCTGCAGGTTTAATGGGCTATGGCCACACACAGCAGACCTCTACCAATGGATCCACTCTAACTGGACCAACATCTGCAAGGTTTTTCTATGTTCAAAGGGATTTTTCATCATAATGTTTGTCTTTGATGAGGACTATCAAAAAGCATTAACTGGTGGCCCATGGTTTTGGGGAGTAGCTGGCTTATTCCTCATGCCTTGGTTCCCAGATTTCGATCCCTCTACAGCAGTCATCACCAAACTCCCCATCTGGGTCAGACTTCCAAACCTCCCAGCGAATCTATGGCACTTCGCAGTATTCCAAGGGATTGGCAACTCTCTAGGCCGCCTCTTAGATACAGACACATCTAGAGGGGAAAAGGGCTTATATACTTTTGCCAGGATTTGTGCAGAAATAGACATCAACAAAGGACTCCCGGACCAAATCAATCTCAAAATTGGAGATTTTCATTGGACCCAACGTTTGGATTACGAGAATACAGCCTTTCGTTGTCGCATCTACCATCATACAGGTCACCTCCAGAGCTCATGTCCCACGATGCCAGCCCAAAAAAAGAAAGCCAACACAAAGCAGAAGTCCAAAAGTTGGATGCCTCATGATCCTCCACCCATGGACGATTTCAGCTCTGACGAAGAAGAGGAGATCATGGAAGGTGTGGCAGCTGCATCGGAACCGGATCCGTCCCCGGCAGGTCATGTGGATATAGCCGTCATACCAGCCTCTCAGAAAAGGATCCATGAATCCTCCACCTCGGACTCAGACAAGGAGTCCTCTCCTTCAGCTCATCCCAGTCTGCAAATCATACCAGTTCAGCAAAGCCCTCCTGAGTGGGTCAAAGTTGGTAAAAAGAAAGGGAAAAAATGTAAAACAGTGGATTCTGCACAGGTTGGGTAGAATCCTTGGTTCAGATCTTGATTTTTATCCTTCTTGTTTCTTCTTGCTCAGCTCTGATCTCTACTCTTTCTCTCTTAGGAGCCGAGGTGGACTACCAATCCTTTCCGGCTGCCTTTGTTCCTGATTCTCCTGTTTGTAACATCGCTTTGTACCATACGTTCTCCTAATAGATTTAATTTTTACTGAGAAAAAAAAAAATATAATATGGGTGAGAAAGTTCTAAATAATAAGGATCATGCCAGATCTAATCTTAGCCGTTGATTAGGGACTTAATCTTGGTTGTTGCATCGTCAAGAGGAAAGTATAAGAGGAGGCTTGAGGGTCAGTTGGAGACACACCAATTTGATCAAGAATTCGATTTTTTGGGACAGGGTTTGCTAAGAAATCGAGTTAGTGATCTCTTACAGTGAGGGGAAGTTTGACAGAAGGCCGAGAATACATATCATAGAGGTAGAGAAAGTTCCAGAGAGACAGTGCAAAGCCTTTGAAGGTTGATGGAGAAGCAGCTAGGATTGACACAGAGGCTGGGGAGAGACAACACAAAAGACGCAGAGGGCCAAGAGGTTTACGCAGAAGGCCAAGAGGATGACACAGAGGCAGCATAGGCTGACATAGGCATTGCAGAGGGCTGGAGAGCTGACACTGGGTTAAAGAGGCAGCATTAAGGAATTTTCGTGGGGCACACTGAGAGCTGGTTAGCTGATGCAAAGTCGTAGAGGGTGACATAGTCTCTGGAGGGTGATGTAGTTCCTGAGGGTAGCTTGGAGAATATATCATTGTCTAGCTAAGGGAGAATTCAAAATCATTGTGAGGCTATTCATCTAGTTGCTAAGTAGCCGAAATATCTGTCTCTAAAGAAAGGTACTTCTTCCAAAGAAAATATCTGAAGGGTGAGCCATTTATGACACCCTAGTTGTATTCAGAAAATTGCATAATAATAAAACCCGCATATCTGCTGCACTGGTTTTCCCACATTGAGTTTTTTTGGGGATGATTGTCCAAAAATAACGGTGTCCCTTGTGTTGTCTCAGTTATTTTAGTTGTTGATATGTATATGTGTGAAGGCTGCATTTGCGTTTATTTCAGTATTTATATTAATAAATAACTTGTTAATGGAAAGAACAAGTAGGAGATAATAAACCAAATAATGCATTAGGGATTTCTGATGTGTAAGAATTAGAAATTTCCACAGTCCATCCGACAGAAAGAGCACATTAGGGGGAAAATTCAGTATTGTGTCAACAACAATTTCTTGGTACAACAAGAAGCAGAGATCAGTTGCACTCAATTCAGTAGAAGCAGAGTACATGGATACTAGTCAAGAATCTTGTGAGGCTATCTAGACGAGGGCGATCTTTGTTGGGTTATTTGGTGAGCAGATGGATCCTACTGTGGTTTACTACAACAATCAGAGTTGGATAAAATTCTATGAGAATTCAATTTTTCATGATCGGTCCAATCATATCAAGATATGGTATCACTATCTACGAGATTGTGTAGAGGAGAATCATGTTGCTAGAGTACATTCCTGCAAAGGAGTAAGATGCAGATATTTTGACAAAGGCATTGTCAAGATGAAAATTCAAGTTTCACAGAGGTAGGATCAAGGTAGCAGATAATCCCTTTCTTGTTGAGAGGGAGTGCTGAAAATGCAATAAGAAAATCCTAGTTTAATTTCGCCCATGAATTAAATTGGGAATAAAATTGAAATTCCACATCTCATGACAACTTGTAATAGTTAACTTAGTTAATTTGACTTAGTTGACTCAGTTAATTCTAGTTGAGGGTCTAACTAGAGTCATGTAGAGTGTCTCCTACAATTAGGAGCACTATTTGAGTTTTTTTAGTTGTAATTAGTTAATTCAGTCTAACTGAGTTAAATTCAGTTAAACTAGTTCCAACTGATGGAGGAATTAGTGAGAGGTCTAGTTCTGGGGTGTTTCCTGTGGCAGTGGGGTGCTGCCTACAGTAGTTGGGTGCTACTTGTAGTTGAGTCTGGTGCTTCCTGCATTGATCCACCAATAAACTGAAGATTCACTCATTATTAACTCATGCATGTCAGATCAGAGAAAGACCCAGTTGAGATTGGAGTTTAAGGGCAGTGTACTATTAGTTGTAAAATCATATAAATTAAACTGATGGTGCATGAAATTAGAGGAAGGCCTATGAGGATTGTGAAATTCATAATTGTGTAATTTCCCAATTAAATAGGGGCTAATTCCCAAGGGAACAACACAAGGAAATAAGAACTTGGGTAAGCAATAATTTGGCTAAGTATTGGCTTGATCTTGTTTAGGAAGTAATGAGATAGATAGAGATAATGCAAAGGTTTTTCGAGCTTGAGAAAAGCATTGTAATATTCTCATATTTTCTGATTAATGCAATATTATTACAGATAGCATGGGTTTTTAGTCGTGGTTTCCCCCATAAAATCATTGTGTTATGTGTGATTTAATTCTTTCTCTTATATGCTTCATGATTTCATCAATCATTTATTGTTTCCACTGATGAGTAAAGTAGATTCAAATCAATTATTTTAGCATATTATAATTTGTAGTTTGAATCTACAAGGAATATCTATAGGGATAAAGAGAAAGACTTGTTGAATACCTGCAGATTATTCGACATAGTAAACACTAATTGTTAAATCATAACAACACTCATTCAATAATATCCATAGCTAAGTAATGAATTAGTTCATTAACTTAGCATGTAAATGAAATAAAATATACCATAAACATAATGAAACATAACCAGAATAGTCCAACTACATCTGCGATACATGTATGAAGAAGTGCTGCCTCAGTGAGCTTCTGATTAAAATTGTATGATCCCAAGTACATTGTTACATGAATGAAACATTGTATCCAATAGTGGAACATGAAGCCACGACTTGCTTCTCCCAAAGAATTATCTATCTCCTATGTATTACAAGAGAAGCCAAGGTAAGCCCCCTATAATCTAAGCCTTCCAAAATCCCTTTGCTTGAGTTATGAGGAGCTATTTATAACAATTGACAATAAACTTTGAGTTTCCTCATGACCCTTTGAATTCTATGATTGTTAATATTTTATACATGACTGGTTACATTCCAATGTGTGGCTTTTCACATTCCACATGTGTCCCTTGGACTTCATTACATAACATTTATTAAATAAGACAATTTACAATGAGACAGTGGCATAATAAGGCAAAACTGACAATGGGACAAAGACTCATCAAATGGATAAATTATTTGCTTCCTCATGGAGTTCACTTGTAATGTAAGTGTGCCATACTCTGAACTCCTTTGTGATGGCTTTGACCCAAATTGACAAGTCCCCTTTGTAGTGCATCTTCACCTCTAGTGTCGCTGTCAGTAAGTTCTTGGAGTTTGACTATACATTATTCCACATCCATGAGAGCTTCATGTGTGGTTTGATTGGTGCAAAGTCATACTGCAAAATAATGTCTTTGGTTACCTCCAAGCCTTCCTATTCTATTTTCTTCTTGATTTTTTCAATATATTCTCTGATCTCCTGGAAGATGACTTCTTTGCCTCTAACTGCTTCATGAGATATTATGGTGGACATCACATATTTATATGTTAGATATTCAAACCCATTATGCAGTTGATTATACACATCCATAGTATCAAATCACTCTACTCCAAGCTGTAATTAGTTATGTAGGTGGAGTATTAACTGAACTATATCTACCTATGCATCAATCTTATCCTTCTTCTCTAAATGCTGCAGAGCATTTGGATATTTGGAAGTCCTCTTTTGTATCAGGTCAAATACTCTATTTTCTATCTTCAGGAGTTTCACCACTTCATGTGCATTGTTCTGAATGCCAACGAAAGGATCCATGATTTGTTGTATAAATATCATCTCATCGTATAGTTGTGCCATGGTGTCCTCCATTGGCCCCAACTCTTCTTGCATGGATGACTGCCATTCTGCGGTGTTGAATTTTTGTGATGACAACCATTGATTCTCCACTGCAAGATGTTTTTCCTATTGCTTCACCACAACAAGTTCTCTTCTCAGCCTAACATTCTCATTCAACAAGTATTCAGAGTTATCCTATGTCATTGTAGCGAGTGCAACATTTGCTGCCATGACTGCCCTCAAATTCCTTCTAGTGTTGGTAGTTATCACCTTCTCTATGGACATTGAGACTATATTCTAAGGATCCTTTGAGAAATATCTATGCCTATGTTGCATGATCCTCTTCTTCAACTAATCAAACATTACATTACATACATTCATGAATCTGTCTCTTGGTGGAGATGTGATCCCCATCTCTCCAAATGGAGGATGACCACCTATGAGACAGTGTTCTCCTAGGGGTATCTAGTTCTTCCTCCATTGGATTGATGATATCTTCTTCATCGAACTGTTCCTCTTCCAACTCTTGATTCAACTATTCTTCTTCTAATATTTGTGTTGCTTCCTCCTCCTGGGACTACCTTTGTTGTTCTTATCCTATCCTCCTCTTCTCTTCTTCTTCTTCTGCTTGTTGCTTCTCCAACATCTCATCCTGCTGACTCTTCCTCTCTTCTTCTTGTACTTCTCTCCCCTTCTAATATGCTTGAATGGATCCTGATTTTAAAGGATCAACTTTCCATTTCTTGTTTCTCTCACCTATCAAGGAATGCCCGACCCTTTTCTTGGGAGCTACTTTCTTTTCTCGAGGTGTTAACTCCTCCTCCTCTTACATTTTCAAGTCTTGAGTTGATGGATCACAGGGTGAAATGGTGTCCATTTTTGGATGTGTCTTCATGTTGGCATTGTACCAGTTCTTTATTTTCTCATATTCTACTGTCGACATCGATCAATACCCCGTATTGTAACTGATCCTTTGACAATGTTTCCAAAAATTCAATTGGGATCATATCCATGGAAATATTTAGTAGTGAAACATAGGAGGTCCAACTCCTATATCTCTACTTCTATCGCGTTATGGCTCTTTAACTCATACAGTCTAATCCTCAATGGAAAGATAGGCCAAGGGGTTGATCCAGGTGGATATTGGTGGCCACCTGCCAAGTCCATCTGGACCCCCATCATTGTTTCTCTCAGCATTTTCAGTTTCCTTAATTGTAGCACAACTTACTATTTTTAGTAGTTTTTCGGGTCCTGAACTTTCGGAGCCGTTTTGAGGCCCTAAATGACGTTTTTTTGGAATCTGGGGGCAACATGGGTCATGACTGATTTTCCCTTCCCAAAGTGGTAGTTCTCGATAGATCTTTCTAACGGCTATCGTACACGTCAAACAGAGATCATATGCCAAAGTTACGACCCTTGGAAATTGTTTGTACCAATTTACCCAAACAGGGCCCACAATTTGGTGTTTTCATCTTCTGGGTTAGGTTTTGATGTGAGGGTTTTTTCATTGTTTCTCAACAATAATAGGCCTCGAGCCCTCATTTTAACACAGTTCAAAGGCATGTAGTCCACCACATCTCTTCTTAGAGATAATACCATCGCCCTAGCTGGTTTATTTCCATTTCTGGTTGTAAGCATATTTCAGTATTTTCCATTAATGAAATGAAGTATTATTTCCGCTGCATATTTGTGTATATGGTTATATCTGTATTTTTTTTTGCGTTCCTGTTTAAATCCGGATCAGGGGCTTTCTTCCTCATGTGAAGAGTATTTGACAATCCCTTGTCTGGCTGATTTGCGACTTCTTGCATGACCACTTTGTTTCTCACATATCATGGCATAAGATGAGGGGATATTTGACAATTGAATAACTTGATGTATGTACCCTCGGGGGCTACAAACCAGACTTTTATATCTCAAAGTGACTCCTTTACTTGATCGGTCATACAAGGAGGATCAATCTCAAATATCATGTGAAAGATAAATGCAAAGCCATGTTCAAACAATTTGTCATATACACCTCCAAAGCTTGCTTGTCATAACACTCTATAGTGGAAGTAAACTGGGAACTTCTCCTTAAGGGTCCAATTCCAGTTCAATGCATACTCTGCACGAATTCCATCTAAGCGAAATGCACACATGTAAAATTATGGTGCCTGGTTTGGCCATAAAGATGCTTTTGTCTGCCCCACTTGACACTGCAACTCAAATGACAGGATATCCACACAATTGAAAGTTCTACCATGGGTCACATCTATATTGATTGTGTATATCCAATTCTATTTGAACATCTCAACATTCTTTCGCCCATACAACTAACAATACATGACTATCAATTATTGATATACATCTCTGAGAATCTTTGTCGGATACACTGTGGATGGGTGATGGTGAAACTTGACAGGCTCTCGACACCATGATATGATAATGTCACTAGTGTCGGGGGTTGCCCATATCATGTAGAATATTTCATTTTCATATTCATTGGGCTTGAGAATCTTATAATATGTCTACACGTCTTCACCAAAATAGGTGGCGAGTTGATCGCCACTCTCACTGTGTAGCACAAGGTGAGAGTCATCCATATGTGTAATGATCAATTTAATCACTTATACACATGGCATGACCTAGAATTTGCATGTAATCGTGTGCGCCCTCAACTTCTTGATGTTGATGTATGCATGCAGATCTTCTAAGTCCTCAACCAGCCTTTCGTGTATGAATGTGTTGTAAATCTTCCTCCATGTGACTTTTGTATCCTTATCAATAGAACACTATGTATCTGCATATATATATGAATATTTTGATTTGTAACTTCTACAGGTTCATCAACGCTTGGTTCTAAAGGTTCTTTAGATGCACTTTGCGAGGTGACATGGATCTAATAAATGACGATAAGGTGGTAATACCTGTAGCACGAACACTTTTTTGGGGAAATACACTCATAGCGATAATATTAGCTTAAAACAACCTAATTATGAAGAAATACTTGTAAATCACGTACAAAGAACCATCATAGATGATATAACATGAAAAACTATGAACGAAAGTGCAAAATAACTTGCATGCATGAGAAAATGAGCATGCAAACTAGGAGGGTGCACTTTCAAAGCATGAAGGGGCATGCAAGGTAATTTAGGGCTTTACAGTGCACTCATGCAAGTGGAAAAAATCATCTAGGGTGCATTGGTGCACACCAAAGGGTCAAAGGGATGGAATGATGGACCTTTGGGTCTTCCCTATGCACTCATGTGCTCAAGGAGATAGGGAGGGCACACTATCACACTCCGAAGGGAAGAAGGAATGTGTAGAAAATCTTGTAGATTCACAAGCTCATGCAATGTACTAAAGAACAGGACAAGAATCTACTTCTACTATCAACTAGTGAAAGCCAATAGATCAATGAAAAAAATATGAACAAGAAGAAGATAAATCAATGGAACATAACACAGGATGTATTTGGGAAAGCCACTACTCAAAACCCCACTATCTGTATAGCATATATTAGAAATATGAGTGAAGATACAAAGCTTGTTCTCACTAGAACAATTTTACAGAAGTATGCTCAATTCTCTTAGCTCATAATTTGGCTTAAGCCAAATCCTTAGCCTATTCAGAAACTCCCTAACCCCCTAATCTCCTGCATGCATATTATAGACATTTTTGGGCAATTCAACCCCAATCATAAATGTCCACAAACTGAGGGCTCCTAAGTCCCTAAAAGTGTTGCTTCACTGCCTAAAGGAACAAGGTCAGCTGATTACATCATCTCCCAGAAGTTCTCCACTAAAAACTGCTCATAAATGGTCAAAACTGGACCACAGGTGCTCTTTGAAGCTGGGCAAATGAAGAAGAAGTAGCAAAGCCCTATCACGAAGGGGAGGAAATCAAGCGCATGACTAAGGTTAGTCTCCTTGGTTCCCCTCTTGTCTATTTTCACAAAGGAAAATGAAAGTAGACTTTACTTGTTTGTTTCTAAGATAGCTACCAGTCTTAGTGGGAATAGCAACATCCAAGTGGACACTATTCTCAGTAACAAAATGGCGACTCCACTGGGGAATGACTAGATTGTTTGTTAGCCTACCTATCTTTGTTTCTTTTATAAACTTATAGACGGAGCCTGAAGCCAAGCCAGCTAGCCTTCGAACTGCATTTGTTATACAAATCCAAAGTAGATCAATGCTGCTTCAATCTATCTCCAGGTTTTGTTTATGAATTAAACAATCGATCTGCAAACAGTCTAATTGCCCTAAGTGGTGGCTCTAGTAACCTCTTTAGATCACCCTTGTGTTTTACATATACTGAACATTACTTACTCGGCCTAAATCCCTGAACTAAATTGCAAATTGTGAGTAAAATCTTCTTTAAAGTCTCACACTGGTACCATTGCACCTTTCCTTCAAGGCAGACTGTATGCATCACACTTCCCGAGTGCAGTAGGTGCGCTGCATACTAAATTCATAGTGTGACAAGTGTGATGGTCAGGGAAGGTTAACTTTACCTTCAGAATTTGGTTTTTCCTCACTGTTTTCAGTCCTATTCAGGAGTTTTGCTATCTGTAGTCAGTGTATCTCTGTGAAAACCCCCTTCTCTTACATTATTCCACCTCCATAGTGCAAATAATTGTAAGTGTTTTTATGTATTGTGCACCATTTTCAGTTCTCTTTTGCAAAAAAGTAGCATAGCCGAACTGTCATTTTTGGATCTGAAAGTGTCGTAGCTGTCATTTTCAGTTTTAGAAGACAATCCCATTGTTCTTGATAGTTGATTATATAGTTACTATTGCATATGATTTGAATTAATATTTTTTAAAGTGTCGAAAAGCAATTTTCATTTCGAAATCGCAAAGTGTCTCTCTTACCTTCACTTCATTTTGAAAAGGAACTTGTTGAGTACTGTCGCTTTGAAAGTGATTCAGATTTGCACGTAGCTTTCTTATCATCATTCATACATTAAGAAGGTAGAAAACAAATACATGCATGTGCATTTTCATCTTGACTGCTTGCTTTGATTTAGGATAGTGCATTTAGCGTGTGCTCTGTGCTCTTTGCAGAAATATTCTTAACTTTCTTTCCTTAGTAGCTAGGATTTTCATTGTCAAAAGAAGATTAAATGTTTGTTTATCATCTTAGACTGCATTTTAGGAATTATATACACATTACGCGGTGAACTTAAAAGGCAAATTTTTAAGCAAGATCAACTTAAAATAAATTTAATGAATCTAACAACGCTTTGGAACCTAACGCACAACATCTAAAGGTCTAGGCTATAGACGTATTCCGGCATCGTAAAACCTGGTAACTGTTGTTTTCATTGTTGGTTGGGTGATTCCTCCACTCTGAGATGAAAAGTGCCAGTACAGACTTGTGCTCCCACATATCGTGGAGTATATTTTGGGAGACCACAATAGGCTGCATCTTTTATCCTTAGGAAGCCGTGTCTGCCACCCTATCGATCACAATGCACTGAGCACAACATTCGAGAAGATTGACTGCCGTACCGTAAAAAGTATTATGTAGTTTTGTGATTGGTTTGGTAATCCCCTCTGCCTAGATCTCCAGAGAAGTCCATTTTGCTCCTTTTCAGACTCCTTAAAGGAAAAGGTCCTCTGAGCACTTGTCACTTCAGGCTCAATAAAAATCGAAGGCGACTAGAGTCATCTTTTGTTTTTTCTCGACTCTTTAAAATTGAAAAAACAAGCTGTGTCAAAGCGTCTAAAATTTATTTTAATCGGAATAACATCACAAACTCCCTCGTTGGTCTTTAGGTTGAGAAAATGGAGTCTACCAACCAAGGATTTCCCCTTGGAGGAAATCCTAGTCCCTTCTCCTCTTGGGGAGATGTTGGTGCACCCCATATGGCCACTTTGTCACTTCCAGGGTTGACAATTGGTTTGCATGTCTAGCTCTTCTCTACCCCTGTCGTTCAGAATCCCTTAATTCCTGAACAATCAAGTCAACAACTAGATGACACTAGAGTTGCCTCCCAACCTTCTACTTCGTCTGATTCTCCCTGTCCTCCTTCCTCTTCTCTTGATAAAGCTGACAAAGCTAAAAATCAAGTGACAGAGAAGAAGAAGAAGCAGAAAGAGAAAAAGGAAAAGAAGAAAAAGGAACCAAAATCGAAAGGGGGCAACCAAGCGTCATCTAGCGAAAATCCTCACACCGCATCGTTGAAACCCAAATCTCCTTGTGTCATTTGCAATGGAGACCACTTTCACCGAGATTGTCCCTGCATCCCTCGGATCTTAAGGGACTGGTCTCCTCGTTTGCACAATCTGGTGTCATGAACCTCTGATGATCATGTTGAATGTACACCATCAACCAGTGAAATCGAAGCACATGGGCAGAAAAGGAATCCCAGATTTCCTTCTAAGTTGTGTGAAGGAAATCACGGTGTCCATCGTTGTCCCTTCCTAGAAGAGGCTAAAAAAGTTTTGGATGACCGTCCTGCTTCACCGCTATGGCTCCCTCCTGGATATAAAAAACTCTTGCCAAGTCCCCCACCGGTTGAAAATCCAGCTATCCCGTCATTGTGGTCGGTCGAAGCGTCTATCATTGAAAATGAACCCTCTGCATACCAGATGAAAGTCAAAAGGTCGAGACGGCAGTTGACCCGATCTTGCCTTCAGAGTGTTCATCTTCGAATGATACCGTCACTGAAGAGAAAGAGAACGACACCGTTCAAATTATTTTCATCAACACAGACTCCGATGAACTTGGGGGCAGTCCACCCATTTCCTTTATCGCAGAAGGAAGTTCATCATTAGTCATAATATCGACCATCTATTCGGTTCCCACCACAAGAAACCTAGTTGTTTCCTTTGACTAGAATCTTACAGGCATTACCCATTTACCGTCTTAGTGTACCATTCAGAATCATTGTACAAGCTTACAGAATGGTTATGGTTGGTACCATCATCGATGAAGGGGCTTCTGTGAGTATCCTTTCCTCAACTGCTTGGAAAGCGCTTGGTTTGCCATCACTTTTTCCTGAAATGAGAAATCTGACAGGCTTCGACAAAGGAACTAGTCGACCTTTAGGGATCCTTCCAAATGTGCCCATTACTCTAAGAAGGAAAATTGTTCACATGAATGTGATGGTAGTTCAAGGACCCTTGGATTATAATCTACTCCTTGGACGAGACTATATTTATTGCATGGGAGCCATCATCTCCTCACTCTTTAGACTAATGTGTTTTCCGCATGAAGGTAGAATGGTCAAGCTCGTAGACCAAATGCCATTCCCCGGTTCACACATCACAAATAGTCAAATGCCATCCCTAAATGGTCTTTTCATGCAAGGAATGTCTCATCGATCTCCAGTCTATCCACCCGATGAGCGCGAGTGATTCAGGAGGATGTGACTGAAACCCAGGGGGCATGCACCCTGGTCTGTTTTGGCAAGAAAACCTTGGGTATAGAGTGAGTTTCTGCGGGGGATATATGACTAGTCTAACACACCCGTCCTCACAGGAAAATGGGATTAGGCTGGAATAAGATACCTTCATAAAAGTTATGTGAGTGGAGTATCTCTACGCCACTCACCTTTGTCTATTTCGGTAAACATCGCCAAGGAAGCATTCTATCTGCTACGCGGATGGAACTTGCATGGTAACCTGGGAATTTTTCTCTATACGTGGGGGCATGCAAACCTTTCCCCATGCAAGCGAAGAGCAACTATTTATTTTTTAAATTTGTAGGACCTCTAACCCTTTAAACCCATAAGGTTAGTCGTTTCCTAGCTTGCATAAAGAAAGGATTCGGGGCAAAGCTTTAAAGATGTAAGACCCTTCAAAATAGCATCTTGAATGAGACATCCTTATCATACGACTGGCGAGCAGTGTTACCGCATGGTTCAAGCTCGTTAAAAAATAAACCCGCCACGAGCAGTTTTAGCGCATAGTTCAAGCTCGTTAAAAAATAAACATAAGTTATGAGCAAATGTTTCCCTTAGCGTTTAAGCTCATTAAAAAATGAACTGGTAAATAACAATTGTGAATGCCTTATCGCCAGCTTTTAAGCCTTGGTCGTGTTCTCATCATCAGCTCCACTCTGTTTTTAGAAGATCATTCACCCCCATATGATTGTTGACCCCTTCGAGGAACATCTGCGAAGAGTGATTCTATTAGCCATCCTTGTGACACTGCCGTGATTGGAGAATTCCAAACCTTACCTGGAATCAGCTGCTACTCGAAACCATCGCTCATTCCTCGAAAACGAGTCTCCTTTAAGCTCTTTTCAACTAACTCGTAAAATATGAAAAGATTGCCGAGTGATTGGCCTCTCTGGCTCATTAAAGTCATCGAAAGTGCTATCCCTCCTCTAGATTTTAATCTTTTTGGACCTCAGGGATTATTACACAAAAAGATCGAGCGCTTGTCTTGTTCGGCTCGTTAAAACTATTGAAAATTCATCCCTTT
>APFE030154900.1:71502-81711 GCA_000404065.3 Pinus taeda | reverse complement strand
AATCATCTATATATGGATCCCTCATCACAGAGATCCAGAGGCTGGAATTTTGTATCTTATAGAGAAGTGTTGTTGGTTTTCTAGTGTATATTCATAGTGTTGGGTGATCTAAGCTTTACTTCAGGTGAAGAAGGGCTTTCTAGCTGGAGGATGATGCTGGGTTGGAACATATGGTTGTAATCCTCTTGCTACTTTTCATCTTAATAAAGCTATTCAAGTTTTCCTCCATATTCTTGTATGTTTACTTATATATGCATTTGTATGGTTAACACACATTTGGTTCTGTGTTATTTATGAATATAGATCTTTGTTCTTCGATATTAGTATGTTGTTGTGATTCTACAGGTGCTCTTTGAAGCTAGGCATACGAAGAAGAAGTAGCAAAGCCCTATTAGGAAGGGGAGGAAATCAAGTGCATGACTAAGGTTAGTCTCCTTGGTTCCCCTCTTGTCTATTTTCACAAAGGAAAACGAAAGTAGACTTTACTTGTTTGTTTCTAAGATAGCTACCAGTCTTAGTGGGAATAGTAGCATATGAGTGGACACTATTCCCGGTAACAATGCATGATATTTACAACTCAGTAAATCATACAACTGATATTACAATATCCCTGCACTCTAGTCTCAAATGGGTCTTTATCTAAACTGACATGCCTGAGTTTTTAACGACGAAATCTTCAGTTAACTGGAGTAACACTTGTGGATGCACTAGTGCACCAACTCATTGTTAGTCCTCTATTATTTCCACAAACATTTAGAACTAATTTAATTGATCATAACTCAATAAACTGAGTTATCTAATTACAACTCATAAATAAAATCATCTTGTCCCCTAAAACTTAGGGAAGACGTATACATGACTTCAGAAAGACTTCTAACTTGAAATTCCTAAGATAATTAAGTTAATTAAACTTAATTAAATATTTACAAGTTGCTGTGAGAATAGAATTTGATTTTAATTCGCAGTTTAAATTCAAGGACAAATTTAAACTAGAATTTATTGTTGCCATTTCTTAACACTCCCTCTCAATAAGAAAGGGATTATCAACTACCCCAATCCTATATTTGTGAAACTCAAATTTACATCTTTACAATTCCTTTGTCAAAATTCCAGCATCTTTCTCCTCCATGGGAATGTACTCTAACAACAAAATCCGCATTAATACACAATCTTTGAGATGATGATATCAGATATCAATATGCTAGGACTGATCATGAAAAACTGGATTTTCAAAGAGTTTAATACAACTCTGATTAAACTTAATTAAATATTTACAAGTTGCTATGAGAATAGTATTTGATTTTAATTCACAGTTTAAATTCAAGGACAAATTTAAACTAGAATTTACTGTTGCCATTTCTCAACACTCCCTCTCAACAAGAAAGGGATTATTAGCTACCCCAATCTTGTCTTTGTGAAACTCAAATTTACATCTTTATAATGCCTTTGTCAAAATTTCAACTTCCTTCTCCTCCATGGGAATGTACTCTAACAATAGAATCCGCATTAATACACAATCTTTGAGATGATGATATCATATATCAATATGCTAGGACCGATCATGAAAAATTGGATTTTCAGAGAGTTTGATACAACTCTGATTATCACAGTAAATCACAGTTGGATCCATTTGCTGACCAAACAAACCAACCAGGATCTTCCTCATCCAGATGGCCTCACATGCTGACTGACTCACAACCATGTACTCTGCCTTTGCCGAACTGAGTGCAATTAATCTCTATTTCTTGTTGTACCAAGAAACTGTTGCTAACTCAATACTGAAGATCCCTCTTGATGTGATCTTCTGGTCAGATGGACTCCCTGCCCAATCTGCATCGGTGAAGCCTTGAAGCTTCACTCCCTCTGTACCATAATCCATACTGAAAAGTGCTCCTAAGGTATCTCAACACATGATTTGTCGCCTTCCAATACATCTTGGTAGGCTTAAACATCGCTTGACTAAGTTGTTTAATTACATAACACATATCTGATCATGTGTTCACCAAGTACATGAGTGAACCCATAAGCTACCTGTAAATGATAGCTTCCACTACTTCCCCTGAAGTAGCATCCTCCTTCCTCCAATTACTTGCTATAGGAGTATCCATGGGTTTGCTGCTCTTCATGCGAAATCCCTTGATTATGCCATTAACGAAGGTTGTATTTACATCCATCTAAGGTATCTTCCAACCCATCTGTGCTGATAGTGCCAATATAGATCTAATTGATGAGTACCTTGCAACAAGAGGAAAGGTCTCATCATAGTAAATCCCCTCTACCTGTGAAATGACATGGGCCACAAATCTAGCCTTATGCTTCTCCACACTACCATATGTAGCATTCTTTACCTTGTAAATACAACAATAGATCACCACTGACTTTCCCTCCGATCTTGGGACCACATCCCAAACACTGTTACGAACTATGGAGTCATACTCCTCCACCATGGCATCAACCCAAACCGGCTACTGTACTGCTTCCTTAAAGGAAGATGGCTCTGTCACAACACATTCACCCATAAGAGCCATGTATCCAGTGCCTCTCAGGTGACCTCATCTAACTGCATTGAGAAGTGGGAGCTCCCACACTCTCCCATGCATCAGCCAACAATCTGTCATCCTCTCTGGTGCACCTTCTTCCCTCTCTGAAAGACTCTTCCTGAGAGGATGTCTCCACTCCCAAATCCTCTGCATGTGGAAACTACACATCAATATAAGGCTCCTCAACCTTAGGAGCTAAAATCTCCTCATCTGCATGTAGCTCAAGCTCCCTCTCAAGGGAAACTTAAATGGCTTTCTCCTCATCGAATCTGACATCCCTGCAAACCACTGCCATCCTGCTGGTCAATAAGTACACCCAATAGTTGTGAGGTGTATCAGTGTACCCAATAAATATTCCTAACTCTGATGTTGACTTAATATTACTCTGTTCATCTTAGGTCACATGGAAATATACCGATGACCCAAAAATCCTGAAGTGACCAACATCTGGCCTCTTATCAGAATAAGCCTCCTCTAGTGTCTTCATCTCAAGTATCTAATGTGCACTATGGTTCTGAACATAAACCTTTGTATTGCATGCCTCAGCCCACAATGTAGTGGTAGGCCTTAATCATGCAACATCACCCTCACTGCCCCTATTGTGCTTTTGTTCTTCCTCTCAGCCACCCCATTATGTTGAGGGTTATGGGGTGTCATCAACTCCTATTTAATCCTTTCTGCTCCACTAAAGTTCTTAAACTCGTTTGAGACATACTCACCACCATTATCACTCTGTAGAGCCTTAACCTTCTTGCTCGTCTCTTTCTCCACCAATTCTTTAAACTCACAAAACTTTGTGAAAGTTTGATCCTTTTTCTGCATGAAAAATATCTAGTATTTTTGAGAAATTCATCAACAAATATAACATAATACCTGTTTTTGGCCGTGGATTTTGTCGAGAATGGTCCACACACATTTGAATGGACTCGATCTAGAACATTCTCTGCTCAATTGTCTCTGTCGTGAAAGGAAGACTTGGTGTATTTTCCCAAAGTACACCCCTTGCATGTATCAACTTACTCAAGCGTACCTTTAGGAAGACCGGTAGAGATCTGCTACAATATCTTCAAAGCTCCATCATGCAAGTGTTCCAATTGCCTGTGCCATAACTTGCCAACGTCTCGACTCTACACCCTTTTTTCTTTTGTTCTCAAATAAGCACACTCCTCTACCTCCAGCTTATAAAGATTCTTCACCCAAATCCCTATCTTCTTTACTTGACCGATGGCTATGTGTCGAAGGAACGCCTTTCCTTTCCATAATATCACATCATAGCCTCTATCCTCAAGCATGGAAATGGATACCAAGTTCTTCTTCAGCCCGAGCACATACATAACATTCTTCAAGGTGAGTGGAACACCATGCTCCCTCTGAAAAGTAATTACACCCAATCTAGTGACACCATACTTCCCGTCGTCACCCATCTTGATATGCATCTAGAGATATTTCTCCTCCAAGTCACTAAATAACTCTTTGTTGCCAGTCATGTGGAATGAAGATCCACTGTAGCAAACTTCCCAGCTCATGACAATGAAATCATTTAACTTTCATCGTGTCTTTCTTCTTACCTCCATGAAACAAATCTGATTTGGAATGGTAATCTTTCCCTTTACCCTTCTTTGCCTTAATCACTAAGGCATAGTTCTCTTCATCATCAGTATTTGATGAAGAGCCATCCCTGGTGTTCCTCCTGATCTCCACCTGCATCAAATCCGACCACAGTCATTCCCAATCCGGCAACTTCTCCTGACCATTGACAAAATCCTGATAATATGCCAACTCTTTGGGAGTTCTAGAAAATCAAGACTCACCATATCATCCTTGGAAACCGTGATTCTAACACTTGCAAGTTCATTATGACATTGAGTGAACTTGGTCAAGTATTTTGGAATAGTCTCGACTTTATCCGTTTTGATTTTTCGAAGTTTGTCCTTTAGTGCCAATTTCCTTTGGTCACTACTGTTTTGATATAAGTCCGTCAATGCTTTCCACATAACATACAAATTTTCCTTTCCATGGAGACTCTAGACAATGTGGTCTTGAACTCCCTGAAGGATTATCCGCCTTGCCTTTGCCACACACTTCTTTCATTCGGCCAGATTTTGTGCATCCGATGTTGTTGGCTTAGGAATTTCTTGATCAAAAAATTCCTTCAAACAATTATCCTCTAGCACAACCTCCATTATGTCCCTCCAGGCTATAAAATTATAGGTTCCTTCAAAGGCATACTTGAGTCTCAAAGTATTGAACGCCATCTGTCGATCCTAAAGTATGTATTGTAAATTCGAATTTCACCTATAACCCAAAACTCAAAACTTCGAAATGTCTTCAAACATAATGTCTTCAACTCTGATACCATGTAGAAAATCCTGTAGATTCACAAGCTCATGCAATGTACTAAAGCTCGATGAAAACAATATGAACAAGAAGAAGATAAATCAATGACACATAACATGAGATGTATCTAGGGAAAGCCACTACTCAAAACCCCTCTATATGTATTGCATATATCAGAAATATGAGTGAAGATACGAATCTTGTTCTCACTAGAACAATTCCACATAAGTATGCTCAACTCTCTTAACTTGCAAGCTGGCTCAAGCCAAATCCTTAGCCTATTCATTAACTCTCCAAGCCCCTAATCTCTTGCATGCATGATATTTACAACTCAGTAAATCATACAACTGATAGTACACTGTCCCTACACTCTAGTCTCAACTGGTTCTTTCTCTGAACTGACATGCATGAGTTTCTAATGAGGGAATATTTAGTTAACTATAGGAACACTTGTGGATGCACCAGTACACCAACTGACTGTTAATCCTCTATTAGTTCCACAAAAAATTAGAACTAATGTAACTAACCATAACTCAGTAAACTGAGTTATCTAATTATAACTCATAATAAACTCATCTTGGACCCCTAAAACATAGGGAGAACATACACATGACTTTATAAAGACTTCCAACGCGAAATTCCTAAGCGAATTAAGCTAATTAAACTTAATTAACTATTTACATGTTGCTATGAGAATATAATTCGATTTTAATTCACAGTTTAAATTCAAGGACAAATTTAAACTAGATTTTCTTGTTGCCATTTCTCAACAGAATGACTTGACAATTCTTCGGGCCTTCACAATGTGCCCATGCACTCAAAGAAAAGGAGGGAAAACTATCGCATGTTGAAGGACTGAAGGAAGATGCTTTGTGTCTTTGTGATGCACTCATGCGCTCAAGAGAGGGCGTAATTATTTGTGGTGGAAGAAGTATGCTCTAGATTAAAACTTGATCAAACAAGGGACGATTATCAAGGTTGATCGAGCTTCAAGCTCAAGAAGTGCACTCTACTTGTTGGAAGCTCTAGAAAAAGTTTGAACAACAAGATTTGATGATAAGATGAGGAAAATAAAGATTTGAAAGGCTTATATTTGTTGTCACATTCAAGGTAGAAGATGAAATGTTTCAAGAATGTAAAGGGTTTTTGCATGCAACAATAGATTACACTTGCAACATGAAGATTAAACATAAATGCCAAAGAAAAAATTGAAAAGCAAAGGATCGACATAGAGAGAAGCAAGATTTGGCAGTGAAATCATGAAAGACAATGAATATATTTGTTGGGCGATTTAATTGTCTATTAAATCCCTGTCATTTAATTTATCAACCCGAGGTTTCGTAAACTTAAAAGCAAACCAAAATATATGGGACCTTAGATGAAACAGGTGTAGGAAGTTTGTTTAGAATGGAAATGCATACTACAAATCTAAACTATCAGATATATTTTATAAAAGCATAAAAATGTTTGATCAATGGAATTATTTTACTTTAGAATATAGAAAAGAGTCTCTTGTTCAAGAGTCTTGATTGTCCTTACACAATCTTCCTATAATAATGTTGCCAAACACCTAAGAAAGTAGGAAAGAAAACATATAAATGAAAGCAAGTAAATATTGTTTTCAGTTCAATTCTTAGCTCATGGAGAAGAGTCTCCTAACTTAGGAGGACTTGATTGCCCTTCTCACGTAAAAAAATAGATACTGAAAGGAAATCAATATTCACATAAATGTAATCTAGGAAAGCATATGAGAAAGTAAATCTTGTTTCAGTTTAATCTAGCTCATGGAGAAGAGACTCCTAACTTAGGAGTTCGTGGTTGTCCTTCTCACATAAAAACTAGATACTAAAAGGAAATCAGCGTTCACACAACAAAGCATTACCATAACATGAATTTATATTGAAATTATCTACAAGTATTTACATCAAAGAAATAAGATGAACATCAGAATTAAAATTAGTATATTCACAACATTACTCTACAACAAAGTGCACTTATCTTGGTATGGGGATCCTTCCATTCCTCAATGAGCACAAATGAACAACTATCACACCTTAAGAATCAAACAACACTCATAACTCATGATTTGGATAAAATGATATTATTCATGCTGAATGAACATAAATATAATGCTAATGAGTAACTGATAATTGGCTTCTCCTTCTCCTTTGAAGGATGCTCCTCTTATTTATACATGAATTAAGGATATCTACTCAATAAATGTAGATCCCTTAAATATCTACTAGACAAATACTTGTCTCAACTTATTCCTAAATATTAGATACAAATCCCATGACACATCAAAATGTCCATGATCTTTCTCCTTGGAATATGGTCCACCTCTTGAGTTGAAATTCGAATTTGATCTTGGGAGGCCACATAAGGGTGCCTTGGAAGCTTCCAAATGATCTACACATGTCATAAAACTCAAGCCACTTTTAGGTATAAGCAAGTACATGTTATTTCTCTAACTTTTAATCATAAATTCACTCTAAATACATGAAATTAATAACTTTGGAAAATGAAAATATAAACCCATATGGTAATGGAAATATAGGGTTATGTAATGATAATATGATGAAATGAGGTGACAAAAATGAGGATAAAGGTGAGAATGGAGTGAAAATTTAAGTTAACTTGACGGCCCAACATACCCCCCAACTTAAGTTATTGCATGTCATCATGCAATCTATTACATTGATCATGATTTGATCTTTTTGCATTGTCTTTCTTTTATATCGACTTTGGTTGATATCGATTTTTTTATCTTCGCATAATTTTCTTTTTGACAACTTTGTTCCTTTTTGCAAAGTCTTCTTTCTTAAAAAAAAATTCTTGCAACATATCATTTTGGTTGTTCTTGTGTGACAACCAAAATTTGATTAGTATTGGTTCTTGTGTAACAATACTTTCGTTGTTTTTGTGTTGCATCAAAATACTTTGAAAACATTTAATCAACCATTCATTCTTTGATCATTATTTGCAAAACATGTAACATTTGAATCATAATGTAATAGTAATTGTTTGGAGAAAGTATGTTGGTTAGGATGATATGTGTAGAAAGGACATATATGACATATGGAAGGTGATAATGGAGTATGAATGTGTGTGAACATGGTGATTGTGAATGTGAATGTGAATGAACATGGTGAAACATTTTCCAAAAATTATAATTTTAGTATTAAAAGGAATTGTATGGTAAAAAGCTAGAAAAGAACATACCTTTACTTACCTGAGTGGACAAACTCTGTATATGTAGAAAAGTGTAGCTTCTGCTGCAGAATCATAGAATGAAGAATACAATAATGTGATCTATGTCTTGGTTGCATACATGATGGATGAAACCGTGAATGTGGATCCTTTATTACTACTATTGAATCTGTTCTAAAGTGTAAAACACTATTGAATCTGCTCCTGAATCATATAGTCTTCTTGTCGTCGCATAGTGTGGCACAATTCTTTCCATGTGAATAAATGTGTCGATGTCGAACATGGAAAGAAGTCATTGGATTACCGACCATTGATGAATTTCATTAACCAATGCGAGGCAAACTCACCATTAATGTCAATGAGTGCCAAGGTTCCCAAGTACATCTTGTGAAGTACAAATAAATGTGTTGATGTCGAGCCACTGGCAAGATCCAACAAATAAGGGACACTAATGTATTCCCATTGTTTGTTGGTGACAAGAGTTGCCATTAGGGCATGCAAGCCTCAAGGTACTAATAATGACTCTAGTCTTTGTCCCAGATAAGGTGCTGAGGTCGATGGGTCAAGACTAGTTGAAAGGTGGGCCTTAAGGAATCCCATATCAGTCAATGCGAGTTTGTACAAAATGATTGGTAGGACTATAGATACAAGATGTTATGGTCAAACAGTTTGTATAGCAAGGAAAACAAGGCAATGTAGAAAGTTGGATGGTTTATTCGTGAGGCAAAATGATGAACTAAAAAGTAGGCAAAAATGTATGTGACTCAGACAAATAGACATGTATGAAGTCGTGATGGATAAGGCAATGAATTAGTGGACTTTAACATGGATGATTGATGAAGCTTTAAACGAGAAGTGTGGGTAACATATCATGAGTAAAAGATTTCTTTGTAGCGACAAATGTCACAGCGTTTGTAATTAACTCCTTCAAGCTTTCAATAATGAATGTGATTTTGAGAGATCACAATTGCATGGACTTGGATCATCGCGCACCTGTAAAAGCTTAGTACAAATCCTGCATGAAAATTGTAAGAACTTTTTGAAAGATATAAAATGCAAGAATGAGTATAAATGCTTAACAACCAAAATAAAATGTAATGATTTATTTTTTTTTACCTGTTGCTTTTGTGCTCTAGTTCCTAACTCCAACAAGACAAGTTAACATAATATATTTTCAACTTTTATGAAATGTCCATTTACAATTTTTATTTTTATTTGTTTTTAATTGTTTTTTGATTTCATATATTATATATATTTGTTTTGTGTTTTTTTTTTCAATACTATAAATTTATTTTGTATATATTAATAATTAATAATAATAAGAAAGAATCACAAAAATTTTTGTATTGCTTGAATTTTTTTTTGGAACTGAAATACTCATTTAATTTCCTTTTAATTTGTATTCACTCTATTACATTTACAAACGGAAAATAATAAGAAATAAATAAATAAAAATCTAGAATGTTCAAACTAATATTAACCAAAAAAATAAAAATAAAACCCAAACCACTATCCTGGTCGGATCATGAAAACATCCGCTCCTAAAATAATGATTGGAGATCATAAATAAATGAAGACACGATCACGATCTCCTTAGCAGTACCATTGGAGATCATATTTTTCTCATGAGTTTCTGGGCAGCAAAAACTCCAGGCACCCAATTGACATCTGGGCAGCTTCATTGGTGGCAGTTCTGGTCCACACGGCAATTTTTTTCTTGTCTAGCTCTCATACTAGCCACAGCACCAAAAATTTCATCACCTTCGATAAATAGTTCACTGATCATGGCCAACAGAGTGTTAAGCCATAGTTGTATCCACCTTTCTAATTGCATCCTGTACATCCTTGCGGCGTTGAAAATTGAGTAATGTGTCTTTTGTTAGTCATATAGTTCATCAAAACTACTTCCCAAAAAATTGTTCTCTTACAGTGGCAGAAGATTTTAATGACAACAAATAGCAAACGATTTCGGAAGATTGTTTTTAATTTTTATGTTTTATTTTGTTATTTATTTTCTATGGTATAAAAAATACAACAAATTAAATCCTATTTTTATCTTATTTTATAGATAAATTTGTTTTATTTTGTATTATACAAAAAGCTATAAAAAAATTAAATCCTA